>JBBYHL010106550.1:0-23249 GCA_038381835.1 Adansonia madagascariensis | reverse complement strand
AGCCTTATTTTTTAAAAGAAGATACAAATTTTTTCTTTATTCCTAAATATTTTTCTAACTCTATCTTTAGGGATACTCCAACCCCACCTCTCTGAGGGGATACTTCAACACTACTTTACCTTGAAAACATCTAAAATATTCTCTCTTTTGGATGCATTAGAGAAAAACCGTCTTTGCTCTTCAAATTACCATCGAATCCAGATTGGTCTCTAAAATTGTCATCTTTGTTATTCTTCAATAATCGAAAGTAATTATGAGATACATTTTGATTGCCCCTTCTTTTTATGTTCTTTTGTTTGTGATTGCTTGTTCAAGATATTATTATATTTCACTTTTTTTGCCTCACTAACTCATTTCCTTTTGTAGTAATTATCATGCATTCATATTTAAAATTCATTTTTCCAATAAAATTTACAAAGTGATGTTTCGTGTTGGTATCTCTCTAGTGCCTAATGCAAAATATCAAAATTTTTGAAACCTAATCTGAACTTTATACTCATAAAAACTCCCTATGTTTCTCATATCTTTGAGTTGCATAAATGAGCCTTTTTTTTTAAAAAAGAAAAATCAGATCTATTTTTACAAAACTTCATGCATTAAAGGGAATTATATCTAAATAAAGGCTGAATGGAACCGATTTAACCAAGACCAAAGTTAAATATAGTTAGCAGGTATCGATTTTAGGCATTGTGGGGATGTTAATCCTCCCCCGTGCGTAACCAACTCACGAAGTCAACCAATGAATCTTTGGACTTTGTAGACCTTAAAATCGATGTTTCGAGTTTTGTAACTCAAAATATTGTTTTTAGTAGGCATTCGATCCTACCCAGCCTAAAATGATCGATGGCGACTCCAAGTTTACCACCATTTCGTAGTGGCTATCCGAGACTTATTAGATGAATGACTCGCCCGACGGTCTCTCTCTCCTTTATATTGTTATGCCTAATCCAAATCTCAATCAAGGGATAACTCAAAGGCTTGACCATGACCAACCATCATTTATTTTTAGGTCAAGTGAGCTATAACCTTCAGATCATTCAAAGTTTTAAAGACGGGGCACCTGGCTATAGCTTGGCGACTCCATCGGGGACCAACTTAGAGAGTTAGGCCTATAACTAGCTATTGCTCACTCGGCTTTTAGTTCTTCGATCGTTATCATTATTCAGATATAATTTTTTTTATTTTTGCCTACTAATCTTTATTATTTATGTTTCTGTCCTATGATTGTTAGGGATTATTCGTGCCCAAATAAATATTGCTTTGAATAAATATGGTAATATATGAGTGAAATAAAAAGGTTTGATTATTTCCCCGACACACACCATGCACTTACATTTGCACTAGATTCCCACCAAACACCATGGTACTATTAGTATCCTAATTGTTAGGAGGAAGTGAGCCATCTGCCCTCATGAGTAACCCTCTGCATAGGCATGGCAAATCCTTTCGGGATGTAAACTACCTATGTTTCTTGTGAGTACCCTTCCGCATTTGTATAGGGAAATACATCCACCAGATCGAACCTGTTCCACCAAACCCGTGATGGGCCTAGGATAGGGGTGCCTCTTCCATTCTTACCAATAGAAGAGCGATTCAGATACCAAAATAGGCATCGACTTAAACTCATATAGTTAGCACTACGAGCTAAACCATGTAAAACCATACTAGATGCTGCTAGAATAACCCGAAGAGTATGATCACTCAGGGAAACATTTTTTACCTTTACTCCTATAAACCATACTTTATGAGGACGATGATGAGCGAATGTTGTTACCCGCATTTGTCATTTTATGATCATTCCTTCAAGATATGCCGTTATGTTTGACAAGTCCTCTTTAATAAGTGGGTAAAGACAAGTGAATGCCATTACCTGCAATGCCATCTTAAAATAGTTATATCTGATTGAAATAAGTTGCCATACTGCTTGAATGCTAGCTTAGCATGTACTTAACATAGATGGTAATGAACGAATGTCATTATCAACATTCCCCGTGTGTGGCCCTTACGAACTTTGAATGATCCAAAGGGCTAAAGTGCGCCTGACTTAAAAATATTTTGATGTTCGACATGAAGGAATGAAAGACTATTGGATGAATCGCTCATTCGACTAGTCTTGGATGGCCACCATGAAGTGGCCATAAACTTAGAGTCACCACTGATCATTTTATGTTAGGCATGACCAGATGCCTATTGAAAATAATACCAAAGATTCATTGTTTTAGGTTCAGGAGTTCGTTACGTATGGGGAAGGATTAGCATCCCCATAATGCCCAAAAATCGATACCATCTAACTATATTTTACTTGAATCTTGGTTTCTTCGATTCCAATTTTATCATTATTTAAATATAATTCCCTCTTATGCATGAAATTTTGTAAATATATAAGTCTGGGTTTTAATGAAAATTTTATCACATATATGCCTCGAAGAGGTGAGAAATATAAGGGTTTATAAGAGGAAACGAGAGATACTGACACGAGATATCATTTTGTGATTTTGAAAATAATTTTTAAAGCATGAATGCTCGAGGTCCCTATAAGAGGAAACGTATTTGTAAGATAAGAAAGAAAGCAATAAATAAATCCATAAAATAAATACACAAAATACAGAAAAAAAGGGGTGATCAAAATATATCTCGTAATTATTTTCGATTATTGATGAATAGCTGAGATGACAACATTGAGACTTAGTCAGATTCAATGAAAATTTAAGGAGAAAAAAATTTTGATGACTTGGGGATGTCCTGGAAAAAAGTTTAAATTTTAAAAAGAATATGGAGAGTAGGGTTGGAGTATCCCCTTAGAAGAATGGGGTTGGAGTATCCCCAAAGGTGAAGTTTTAATGTCATATTGAGGTAAAAGCGAGATTGGAGTATCCCCTCGAAATAGTGGGGTTGGAGTATCGTTGAAAATAGAGGTTTGATATTGGATTTGAGTTAAAACAAGGTTGGAGTATCCTTTCAAAATAGATGGGTCAGAGTATCCTCGAAAATGGAGGTTTGATATTGGATTTGATTTAAAAGTGGGGTTGAAGTATCCCCTCAAAATAGTGGGGTTGGAGTATCCCCAAAAATAAAAATCTTTGACTTTAAAAGGAATAGGTCATATTTTTGAAAAAAGAGAATCTTTAAAAATCGAGAGTCAAAGTTTTGGCTAATATGTTCCTCTTTTGTTTAGCCTTGGTTTGAGTCTAAGGGGGTTTAGGTAATGGGAATAAG
Organism: Adansonia madagascariensis; assembly: GCA_038381835.1. NCBI lineage: Eukaryota > Viridiplantae > Streptophyta > Magnoliopsida > Malvales > Malvaceae > Adansonia > Adansonia madagascariensis. Next base: position 20,033 of record JBBYHL010106550.1, on the reverse strand, counting down.
CCGAATAGATGATGGGGTGTTCGAATGCCTCAATAAAAGCATTTCAAAAATTAGGTTAGAAATAGAGGACAACATCGCATCGTTTCTCCTTCTGAATTTATTTTGAGCTTATCCAGAGGTCCCCAAGGGTAAACAAGGTACCATTGGAAAGGTAACTCGGTGAGGATTAATATAAATATATTCCAAAAATCTTAGAAGATCACTTTCTAGGTGGAATTAATTTTTGAACTTCAGCTTGTCTCGACACTACAGCATGTATAGGGTAAAGGTATGATGGAATTTGAAAAATCATTTCGAATTCATTCGAAATCATTAAAATGAGAATAATACACTTTTAGAAAGGGAATTTCATGAACTTTATGGAAAAATATTCAAGGGATTCAAAAATGTTGTTTGTTAGGTCGAAATAGCCCAAATTGTAAACTACTTTCTAAATTTAGGGGTTTCAAAGAGCAAAGATTCGAAAAAACATAACTATTTCATTTGAGATGATCTGAAGGTAAATGAGATATCATTGGAAACTAATTTGAAACCCTTCAAGGGAAAAATACCAATACATTCCAGATAAATCATTTTTTATTTTTAAATAATTTTTCAAATCCAGACCACTATGCTGCCAAAATAAAATAGGGGAGGTGTTTGATATTTTTGGTTATTCATTGGGTTGAGCTCGGGCCATGGATGTTCAAAAATTCGTGATCGAGATTAGGGGTTGACATGGGCATCACGAGTTCATTCCATAGTCTCAGAGTAGTTTGGGATGATGAAACAACCCGTTGACCATGCCATCATAAGGGTGTTTGGCTAATGACCAATGATTCACATTTTTTAACTAAAAAACTTCATTTCATTTTGTTTGAAAACTAGCATTTTTATACTCATTCTTTCATGAATCCAGAACTAAATGCTTGCTTTACCCTTGAGGTTGGAAAACCAACTTCATAAAATCTTAAGCCCATGTTATTCTCCATGTATAAGAGATAGCATGTGCCTAACTTGGGGGTACTCTTTGAAATCAAGTTTTCTAGCAATCAAACAAACATCTCAACACAAACAAAGTGCCACAAACATGATATGGAACATGGAGAACATGTATGCAGAAAAAAAGAATGCATAGAGATGATAGATAGATGCATGACCATGCGAAAAAAAAAACAATTTTATTTCATGAAACCTATTAAGCTGCTAGGAAATGCATGGGCATACTTATGACATGTTAAGATACATGCTTTAAATGAGATGTAGATGTGAAAGTGGAAGGAACATGGCAAGGTCACATGGATAAAGGCTGTTATAGTAATGAAAATGCAAAGGGACAGCATGTAAACACTAAGAAAAGCACTAAGATCCTAAACTACCATAACCAAAACCATAAAAAATGCATGGGAGCCCTAAGATGGCCATAAAAGCATAAAGAGAGTTTACTAAGATGATGTTAATGATAAAACATATACTACAAAGATCAAGATAGAGGGGATATACCAAAAAAACTTAAACTTTCTTTTGTCTCGAAGTAGTGGCTGTATGCTTAATTTCTTCTTTCTTCTTACTATTATTTAGCAAGAAAAGGATGAAAAGAAGTAGCCTTTTGGTGGTATGATTGATGGTAAGGCTTTTTAAAGATCAAAATGTATGGAAAGTTGGGTTGTAGAAGGTTTTCCAATGGTGGTTTGGGGTACATACGGGAATAGAGTATGGAAGTTAATTTTTGGAAATGTTTTTGGAAGTGTTTTTAGGGCTGAGAATGGCTAGAGGATTTGTAGGGATGGATGAAGAGTTTTCTAGAAGGCTGGAGTGTTTTTTTTAGGTAGCTAGGTTTTTTTTGGTAGCTTCTCTTTAAGATCCCTCTTCTTTTGGTTCAGCCCCTCTTTTAAAAGATAATGCAAAAGGCCTTATTAATTTTTCTTTTGTAGCAGGGTGTATCTTCAGTTTGCCATGTTTAGTTAACTTTCTTCTTATTGGTTTTGCCATGCTGATCAAGGGGGTAGAAAGGCTGTGAAAGCCTGCAAGCTGGAGATATGCCAGCCACCCTCTTACACCCATATATTTTATGAAAGTGACCTTTGTCATTAATTATTTGGACTCTAAAATTTTGTTAGAATCCGTTAATGAACCCATAGTTAAGGTTTGCAATGTGATATGATAGTTCTTTGGTGCAAAAACATATTTGAATCAGGTTTTTGAAGGCTAAAAAATGGCTTGAACTAGGCAAAAATATTTTGGTGTATCAATATAGAACATGTTGCATCGATATACAACTCCTGAGTATCGATACAATAAGTTGTGTATCGATACTAGGAGTAAAAATATGGTTCTAGTCTCGAGACTTAGAGGCCGATATCGATACTCCATAGATTTGTATCGATACTCATCCTTGTGTATTGATACATTTTGCCAAAAATCACAACTTTAGCTATTGCCAAGACTTGTATCGATACAATCATGCTAGGTATTGATACCACACCTTAAGTATCGATACCAAACCTCATGTATCGATACTACACATGAAAATTCAAAATTTTGGTAACGTGAAAGCCCTGCGATAGTGTTTAAGTGCCATATGACCTGTACATACCTTAGGTTCCTTGAGTTATCTTATCTTGGTCACAAAAAGAGGAAAATTACCCCGTTTTTTAATTTTTCTTTAAAGTGGTCCATAGGTATTTTAGGCCTTCCTAAAAAAACTTTATCGCTGGGTGACCTACTTTATTTCTAATTTTTTTTATTTTTTTCACCTTTTACCTAAACCCCTAAGATACCAAAAATTGGTCTAGACAAAATGAGGTGTCTACTGCTACCCCTCTTTGATCGTTGCTAAGAATTAAGAATAGGGCAAAGATAAATAGACACCATTTTGCTCGGGTAGTGTATTAGGTTATCTTTGAGGACTAAGAGAAAATAAGTGCCACTAGCTCATGTGTGCTTAAAAGCAATAAAAAGGCATCCTACTCTTTGAGGACAAAAAGAAAATAAGTGCCACTAGCTCATGTGGGCTTAAAAGCAATAAAAAGGAATCCTACTCTTTGAGGACTAAAATGAAATGGGTGCCACTAGCTTGTGTGGGCTTAAAAGAAAAAGAAAATACATCCTGCTCTTTGAGAACTAAAATGAAAAGGGTGCCACCAGCTTGTATGGGCTTAAAAAAAAAACATCTTGCTCTTTGAGAACTAAAAGGAAAATGGGCCACCAGCTTATGTGGGCTTAAAAGAAAAAAAAAAGGCATCCTGCTTTTTGAAGAATAAAATGAAAAGGGTGCCACCAGCTTGTGTGGGCTTAAAAGAAAAAGAAAAGACATCCTGCTCTTTAAGGACAAAATGAAAGGGGTGCCACCAGCTTGTGTAGGCTTAAAAGAAAAAAAAGGCATCGTACTCTTTAAGGACTAAAATGAAAGAGGTGCCACCAGCTTGTGTTGGCTTAAAACAAAAGGCATCTTGCTCTTTGAGGACTAGAATGAAAGGGGTGCCACCAGCTTGTGTGGGCTTAAAAGAAAAAAAATGCATCCTGCTCTTCAAGGACTAAAAAAAAAGGGATGCCATGAGCTTGTGTGGGCTTAAAAAAAAGAAAAGGTGTCTTACTCTTTGAAGACTAAAATGAAAGGGGTGCCACCAACTTATGTGGGCTTAAAAGAAAAAGAAAAGGTGCCCTGCTCTTTGAGGACTAAAATGAAAGGGGTGCCACTAGCTTTTTGGGCTTAAAAGAAAAAAAATGTCTTGTTCTTTGAGGACTAAAATGAAAAGGGTGTCCCCAACTTATGTGGGCTTAAAAGAAAAGGCATCCTACTCTTTGAGGACTAAAATGAAAAGGGTGCCACCAACTTGTGTGGGCTTAAAAGAAAAGGCATCCTACTCTTTGAGGACTGGAATGAAAGAAAAGGTCCTATTCTTTGAGGACAAAGAAAAGGTCCTACTTTTTGAGGACAAATAAGATAATGTCCTACCCTTTGATGACAAAGAAAAAAAGAGGTCTAGCTCTTTGAGGATAAAAAATAAAGGGTCTTGCTATTTGAGGACAAAAAAAGAAAAATGTCCTGCTCTTCGAGGATAGAGAAAGAAAAGGTCCTAATCTTTGAGGACAAAGAAAAGAAAAGGTCCTGCTCTTTGAGGACAAGAAAAAAAAAGTATTGAGATTAGATACCTTTCTTGGATGATTTTCAATGAGCTTGTGATGTCGAAGGTACTTACCTAAGATTTTTTAAGGTTTTTGGAAACAAAAAGTCATAACTTGTGCTCTTTATTGATTTACCTTTTGTTTGAGGATTGGTACCTAAAAGATGTTAAATCTTGTAAAATGCATGGGAATACATATGCATGTTTAAATTATGCGAAAATGGTGTTTCTAATGGCATAATCTATCAATTTTGGATCCTTCTCACATCTGATAAGGTGGCTTCTTGTCCCGATGACCAATGATGGTAATAAGAGGGTTGTGAAATCGAATGATTCATGTTGGAAGGCTCTAGCTATAAAGAGTTCATTAGCAAGCATAAGCAATTTTTCTTTGCCAATTTTAACTCTAAAAAACCTCTTTGATTATTCAAATGATTTGAACCTTAGTTGTTCGGGTGCCAATTAAAACAGGATTTTAGTCTTTCTTCTTCATTATAGGCTTTTCTAGGGGTAGAGTTTAAACACTTCTCAGGATATAAGATCAAAAAAGGTGGGACCAACCATGGCCCTAAAATTCATTTTTGGTCTTTAGACCTAACAAAAATTCTTGCAAAGTTTAATCTTTCTAAGCAATGTTATGAAATCCTGTTATTAGTTTTCTTCACTTATCAAGCATTATCAATTAAATGATAAACATGATGCAACATGGAATGCAAGGCTATGAAAAGGTTTTGTGAGAAATCAAATAATTGTATTCTCATTCGATTAAAAATTTTTGAAATACAAAAGAGCCAAAAGAAGTCTACCTGATCGATTGGCTTCGATGCTGATGACATGAATATTCCATATAGTGCTTTTGGAAACTTTCTCTCGAGCAAATGATCCTTATGGTGTTGGCCAAATCATAAGAAGATTCCTCAAATTGCCCCACGGTGAGGTGGAGGCCTCAAAGTTGGTTATTTTTCATTTTCCAAGCATAGATGTGGATAAGGTTTGGTTAGCATAGAACAGATAGGTAAGTTATGATTTGGTGTTTTAGTCAGAGTTATGAATATGAAAAAGATTGGTTTTAGGTTGATGATGGTTTAGGCTTGACTTGGTTTGAATGGGTTTGGTTACTTAAGTTACCCTCTCAGGTTTTTGACTTAAGTTGGTTTTTTCTTTTTTTTATTTTTTTTGTTTTTCTATTGTTTTTTTTCGTTTTTTCTTTTTTTGGAGAATGATGGGCAAAAGGCTAGTAGAATGCCCTTTCAAGTTTTCATCCTAAAAGTCCTTTCAAGCATAGTAATTTTTTATGAAATCAGAGTTCACAGGATTAGGTAGGTTGTTGCCATCCATTTTGGTTAAGATTAAAGCTCCTCCAGAGAATACACACTTCACCACTTCACCATATATGGTCTTGCCCAATTTAGGGTCCATTGTCCATGAACATCTTTATGGATTGAGAGAATTTGCTAAAGCACCAATTCACCTACTTGGAACTGATGGGGATAGACCTTTTTGTCATAGGCTCTCATCATGCGCTTTTGATACATCTGCTCATAACAGATGGCTTTGATTCTCTTCTCTTCGATAAGATTAAGTTGCTCAAATCGATCTTTAACCCATTCGGTCTCTTTAAGTTATGATTCCATTAAAACTCTAAAGGAAAGGATTTTAACCTCGATAGGTAGAACAGCTTCCATGCCATAAACTAAGGAAAACAGTGTAGCACCCGTAGAAGTTCATACGGCTATGTGATAAGCATGTAAAGCAAAGGGCAACTTTTTAAGCCAATCCTTGTACATCTTAGTCATCTTTTCAATTATCTTCTTAATATTTTTATTGGCTGCTTCCATGGCCCCATTCATTTTTGGATGATATAGGATAGAATTTCGGTGCTAAATTTTAAACTAAGAACAGATTGCTTGCATCATCTTACTTTTCAGGTTAGCGCATTATTTGTAATGATTTGCTCGGGGAGGCCATATCAATAGATGATGTCCTGCTTCACAAATTTGCACACGATAGCTCTAGTGATGTTAGCATGAGAAGCTACTTTCACCCACTTAGTGAAATAGTAGATAGCAACTAGGATGAAATGATGTCCATTGAAGGCCTTAGGGGTGATTGGTCTAATCATGTCCATGCCCCACATAGAAAATGGCCATGGGACTGCATAACGTGTAATGGTACCGAAGGAACATAAATCTTGTCTACATAGATTCAGCATTTATGGCATTTACAGGCATAGTTGATGCAATCCTTTTCTAGAGTCAACCAGTAGTAGCCCAATCGCATGACTTGTTTCTCCATTCAGTGTCCATTAGCATGCATACTGCAGATCCCTTCATGGACCTTCTCGAGGATTTTTTTGGCTTTTAAGGTGTCCACGTATCAGAGTAATACTTGGCCCTAACTCTTCTTGTAAGCATTTTGCCATCCAAAATGAAGTTTGCAGCCATTCTTCGTATGGTTCTTTTATCATTTTTGGTGGTATAATCTGGGTATTTTTGATATATTGGAGGATGTCATGATACCAGGGCAAACCATCTTTTTCTTCCTCGATATTTTGGCAATATGCCGGTGTTGAATGAATGATCATCTGAATAGGGGCAACATCAGACTCTCGATTGACCTTAAACATAAATGATAAGGTGGCTAATGCATCAACAATTTCATTTTCTTTCTGAGGCAAATATCAAAAGCTAACATCATCAAATTCTTTTCTTAGTTCTGAGATTAAACTTTTACAATGAGTTAGTTTGGCGTCACGTGTCTGCCATTCCCCTTTCTATTGGTAAATGACAAGGGCTGAGTCTCCAAACACTCATAAGGTTCGGATGCCCTTTTCAATGGCAGCTTGGAGTCCCATGATGCAAGTCTCATATTTAGCTATATTGTTAGTGCAGTCGAAGCTCAATCTTATAGTTAACGGATAATGGCTTCCCTCAGGTGAGATTAAAATTGCCCTAATTCCATGCCCTAATGTGTTTGAAGCACCATAAAAAAACATTTTCCAAGGTGAATCGCTATTGGTTGCCTCTTCCACTTTCGATATGCACATTAGGTCTTCATCAGGGAGTTAGAAGTCTAAAGGTTGATAATTATCCGTTGCTCGACTAGCCAAGAAATCTGTGATTGCGCTACTCTTGATGGCCTTTTAGTTCACATATACAACATCATATTCATAAAGTAGAACTTGCCACTTAACCAATCTCCTTGACAATGCAGGGGCTTCACACAAGTATTTGACGGGTCCAGTTTGGCGATCAACCAGGTGGTGTGGTATAACATATATTATCTTAACCTCCTGGCTGTCCAAACTAGAGCACAACATAGCTTTTCTACTATTGAGTAGTTATTTTCACTATGAACTTCTTGCTTAAATAGTAGATAGCCTATTCTTTCTTTCCCAAATCATCATGATAGCCTAATACATAACCCATCAAACTATCAAAAATTGATAAATATAAAATTAGAGGTTTTCCTGGGATTAGGGGCATAAGCACTGAGGGCTTGAAAGGTATTGCTTTACTTTATCAAAGTCTTCTTGACATTTTCCATTCCATTCTCCAAGATTTTGTTTATGAAGTAGTCCAAAGATTGGGTCATATTTATTGGTTAATTAAAATATAAATTGGGCTATATAGTTCAATCATTTCAAAAAATGTCTTACCTCTTTTAGGGTTTAAGGCTGTAGAAAGCTTTAAATGGTAGTAACCTTGTCGAGGTACACTTCTATTCTTTTTTCACTCACAATGAAGCCTAATAACTGATATGACACCAAATGCGCATTTGGCAGGGTTTAACTTTCACTGATATTTACGAAGGTGTTTGAAGAGCTTCTATAAGTCGGCTACATGTTCATTCTCTTTAAGTGACTTGGCGATCATGTCGTCCACATAAACTTTGATCTATTTATGCATAAGGTCATTAAAAAATGCACCATTGCCCTTTAATAAGTTGCTCTAGCATTTTTGAGCTTAAAAGGCATTACTTTATAGCAAAAAGTTCCATACATGGTCATGAAAGTGGTCTTTGCCATGTCTTTGGTCACCATTTTGATTTGGCTATATCCCAAAAATCCATCCATGAAAGGGCAAAGTGCATTTTTGGAGGTTTTGTCCACTAGGGTATCGATATGGGGTAAAGAAAAGTTGTCTTTTGGACTAGCTCAGTTCAAGTCCCTATAATCCATACACATTTGCACCTTACTATCTTTCTTAAAGACTAGGACTATATTGGCCACCCACTTAGGGTATTTGGTAACTTGGAGAAATCCTGCTTCGCATTGTTTCTTGACTTCTTCTTTGATCTTTAGTAGTATCTTGGGTTTCATCCTTCTAAGCTTTTGCTGTACAGTTTTATACTCGCATTTGAGAAAAATTTATGAACTACGATATCGGTATTCAACCCAGGCATATCCTGGCAAGACCAAGCAAACATGTCTCAAAACTTTTCGAGAAGGCTTATCAAATGGTTTTAGGTTGATGGTTTTATAAAGGTTCCAATTTTGACTTTATTTCGATCTTCTTCTATCCCAAGGTTTATGGTTTTGGTAGGTTTTTTATGAGGTAAAATTTGTTTTTTTTCTTATTCAATTAGTCTGAGCAGATTTAGGAGTACAGGGTCCTCCTTAGAATCTTCTTCATACTCAACCCCACCAGCATAGATTACTTGCTCAAAGTCAATTTCCTAAGTCTCAATGCGGATATTCATGTCATCTTCATCCAAATACCTGAAAATATGAAAAAGGAACAATATAGGCAAAAAGATATGCGAAGGGAGGTAAAAATGAACACAATAAATGAAATGCATAATGCTCCATCATTTTCATTGATTATACTTAATAAAAGGAGCTCATACAAAGGATCCTATAATGTTCTTGGGCGAAAGCATGTGGGTTTGGTTCATGGCATTACTTTGAAAGAGTTTTGAACAATACAAGGATTTTTGTCTCAGTTCAAACACTTGGAATCAACTCTGGAGGGCATAAGTCAGTCTCTTCACTTATTACTGATGGGTCTTCAATTGCATTGATAGAGAAATCCTCAAAAGTTTTCTCTAACACAAGCATGACATTTGTTGAGCAAGTGTTAACATGTCTACCTGAGAGAAAATTCTTATATAATGGCAAAAATGCCATAGGTTCATGCCCCACGTGTTGTCCTAATAAACATGCTATTCTTTTCTCCCAATTCCTCTAGGCTTACTTCTTTTTCTATTATGTATTGGGCTTGAACCCCAATCCTTTCTTGTCAGTCTGATGGGTCACCTTTAGAGCTTTAGCAACACTTTGAAGGCATCTTCCAAGCCCTTTTTCAGCTTGAGCACCTTTGCTGACTATTAGTTTTAAGCCGATTTGCGTATTTCCTAACAGATGAGGCTTAATCATGGGAGATCCTTCCTTAACATAGGTGGCATTGATGAATTCAAATGATTGAAAAGAGGGTTCTGGAATGCCCTCATCAGGTTCAACATATGGGGTATCGGTCAAGGTAGTAATAATGATATCTTTTCTCCTCCAATACTAACAACTTTGTTTCCAATTACAAACTCTAATTTTTGGTGCAAGGAGGATGGAACTACTCCCGCAGAATTGATCCATGGCCTTTCAAAAGGCAATTATATGATAGAGCAATGTCTATCACATTAAAGTCAACCTTATAAGTACATAAGCCTATTTGGAGTGGGATAGTGATGTTATCCATAACGTTTTTATAGGTTTTGTCAAATGCCCGCATAACTGTGTGACTATTTCAAGTATGAGATGCATCAATAGGGAGTTTATTCAGGCATGACATAGGCATAACATTTAAAGCTAACTCATTATCGATGAGCACCCTAGGCAATATGCTTCTTTTGTAGTATGTGGTGATATAAAGGTCATTATGATTCCCTCTTCCTCCTTGTGGAATCTCGTCATCACTAAAGGATATTTAATTGTCAGCCATGATATTGTTCACTAGATGATCTAGCTAGCCTATAGAAATATTGAGAGAGACATAGGCCTCATTTAAAACTTTTAAGAATGCATTTCTATAAGCTTTAGAGCTCAACAAAAGTGACAGTACGGATATTTTGGCAAGTTGCTTATGTAGCTGATCCATGATACTGTATTCATTGTGTTTAATGAACTTAAGAAACTCCATTGCTTGTTTTTCACTAATCGATTCTTTGGTAACTTTTGAATCTGACCTTTTAGTTGCAGATTTAAATGTTTAAAGATTCTGGCTAGTATCTTCTTGCTAAGCTTTATCTCTTAAGGCTGGTGGCCCATAAACCTACCACTCCGAGTCAAGTGGCTTACCCTTGAAAGATCAATATTTAAGGCTAGTTGACTAGATTCTCGATAATTAAGGTTTTACTCTTATAATTCTAGGGAACAACCTTGTTGTCTTCATAAGGGAACGAAGACGGCAATTGAATGACCATCTTTGGTGCAGATGAGGCAGAAGCGGCCTGAGGATGTAGTCGATTATACAAGATCAATGGTCTTTCGATGCCATAGGAGGGATTGTCCCCATCCCTTTCTATGGCATTGAAAGATGGAAATGCCTCTATGGTTTGAATAGTCAAAGTGTGTTTCTCATCATAAAATTTAATAGTGCTTTCCTTTATCATTCTTTAGACCATGGCACAAAACTCTTTACACATCTGAAGGGTGTGACCATGTACTATATGGAAATTGCAAAAGTTGTTTACTTTTTCCTTTTTCTTCTCAACCCCATTAACTAATTTGGCCTTTACCAAAATCTACCAAACTATGCTCATTGGCATTCTCAGCTCTTCCACATTCTTCACGATCTCACAATTTTGCTCAACAATGAACCTTACTAGGTTTGCGCCTGCACATGTTTGAGATGAACTGGCTTCTTTGCTGAACCTCAACTGTCATGTTGTTTTGACTTTTCCTTTCCTCTTGCCTCTGCCTGATTCTCTTTTCAAAGCCTTATCCATCATCCCACAAAGTATGACTACATCCGTAAAGCTTTTAGGGGTTTTTTCACCAGTTTTTCATAGTACAGTGATTGTAGTGGGCCAATGAACCTAACAATCATTTCTTTCTCTGTCAATAGTGATTAAATTTAGGTAGCTTTTTCCATCCACCAAAAGTTGTAATGCCTAAAGCTTTTATTTGGCCACCTCTCCATACTCATAAGAGAAAGGCAAATCAAGATGCCATTGTCATTCGTTTCCTCCTTTTCGATGACGTTAACAAATGGATAAGTTGGTTCATGACATTTCTCATAGAATTCTATCTTGGATTGGTCCATCATTCCTTGAACTATTTTCAGGAATGATGAACATTGCTATAAATCATGCTCTTGAGCACAGTAGCAGTAATAGGACTTCATGAATTCCTCTCTTGGGGTCACTATCCCAACCTGCCTAAATGCTTGCCATACTCTAATCATTGCTTCTTGAACTTTCTAACATCTCTTTTGATCCAATAGCCTTTCCCATCAAAGATGGTATTTACCCTCGGTTCAGCGTGATTAAGGAGCAGGTTGGCCCAACATTTGGTCTGAGCCCTTACTCTATTTTGATTACACCTCTTTTCAATAGGCCTTGCACCTTTCTCTTAAATAAGGTGCAGTTCTCAATTAAGCATCCCTATGGTCCGACACGGTATTCACAGTAAGCATTTTCATCATGCCGACAGAGGTATGATGGATATTTTAGGTTTAAGAACACTAAGGCAACCAATCAATTAGTTAATAGGTGATTATAGATCTCTTTATATGAGCATGGCGAAGGGTCAAAATGTTCCCTTTCTCAGGGTGCTTGATGATTACTTAGGGTTCTTGCATTGTTCGTGCTACGAGGTTGCATGCTTGGAGGAATGTTTTGAACAGGATTTGGTGTGAGGGTGACTATTGGAGCTGTCCCAGTAGAGTGAATTGCTGGTGTAATTTGGTAGGGGCTAAAACTTAGATACAACATACTTGCGGCATACACTCCTTGAGTCAAGCTTGGATTTTGAGGAAACTTTACGGTGCCCTGACTGACAGCGCTTACTTTTTTTTCCTTTTCCTTTACTCGTTGTTTTTTAATTAACCCGGATGATTTTCTTATAGATATTTTCCTACTTTTGATGGCATTACCATACCAGCAAAATTCTCTATGTTGTTTCCCACCAATTTCTCATAGTAAAGAGCTTTCAAAGTACTTATGAACATAACTATCATTTCTCTTTCAATTAATAGAGGTTAAACTTGAGCTGCCTCCTCCCTCCATCTTTAGGCGTATTGCCTAATACTTTCAGAGGCTTTCTTTTCCATGTCCATAAAAGAGAGGCAATCTGGGGCCCAGTCAGATATGTATTTATATTGGTCGAGGAATGCACGAGCCAGATCTATCCATGTTTAAATTCTTATAGGGTCTAGCCCTATATACCATTGAAGAGCTACCCTAGCTAAACTGTCCTAAAAGTAATGGATTAGCAATTTTTCATTTTTTTCATACCCGGTCATCTTGTGACAATACATCTGAAGGTGGGCAGTGGGATCTATGGTCCTTTTATATTTTGCAAACTCTGGCACCTTGAATTTATGCTGAATGACAAGACTAGAGACTAGTCCTAGAGCTTTTGCGTTTATAACTCTAAATTTATCACTTCTCTCGATAGCTCAAAGACATTTCTCTAAAGATTGGTATTTGTTTAAGTCTTCATCATTTTTTGAAGACTTTTTTACCCTTTCTTATTTTGCCTATTCATCAAGATCTGGTACTATAGGTATAGCAGGCAAAAAGCCTTAAACTAAATGTGGTGCTATTGCAGGATTGAGATAAATGAATGGTTGAGTTGTCGCAATGCTTGCTGCTAGGGGATGCTATTCATGCAAAGCTACTTCATGCACATTAGTAGCCTCAATACCACCATTCAAATTACTCTCGGGGTTAGTTGGTCTTTCACTAGCATCAATGGTGCTCGTTTATCCCTTATCTTTTAAAGCTTCAGATAACAGTTTTGTCAATTCTGCCATTTGAGATTGAAGTTCTTTATTCCTGCAGGTTAGTTGTTCTTAAGATTCTCTGTACATGAGTTCTAGTCATTCAATACGGGACTGATCATCATTCTCCATGGCTTTACAATAGGTACGAGTGTTATAGCGATGGCAAGCTGAAGATTTCATGTTTTAGGACACCTTCACTTTAGATTATTGACAGATTAGACCTTTAGAATGTGTCATGACATGACATGAAAATTGATATGAAGCAAAAATGAATTATGTTATTAATGCAAAGTAAAAAAAAAGAATAAATGTTATTGATGCAAATGCAAGAGGGACAATTAGATTAGGAAACAGCTCCACCATTAGCATCTTTCATTAAAGCAATCAAAGTCTTGAATACATATGATTTCATTCAGAAAAGTTTGGCATGATTACATTGTCTAATCATATGTTCTAAGAAAAATAGTAGTTCTTGTTTGTTAGCTCCAGTGGGTAAAATGCTACATGCTAGAGATCAAGCTATGTCCATCATATATTCAACCTCCAATTGAGCTACCTAAATTTGTTCAATGAGATGGTGATGATGAGTTTGATAATTTTGGCATGCTTGATAAACTATTTGTTGCCATTCTTGCTCCCGCTGATCTGAGGCCCGAACTAATTCATCAATCAGGTTTTGACAAGCTTGTAAGGATTCTCTAAGCCTTGAACCCTGACTGTTAGTGTCTCATTCTCAACCTAATTTGCTCTCAAATCTCGAACTCGAGCTTCTAACCGTACATTTTTCTTTGAGAAGTTGATGAAAGGGTTTGAGCTCTAACAAGCTTTTCTTTATTGTCTTTAGCTGCTTCTTTCCACTGATGTAGTTCTTTTTCGAGGGTGGCAATTTCTGTTCTCCAGTCAATTAAAGATTTGACTCCGCGTCATGATTTGTTTGCTTTCTGACAGCCACATAGTCTTTCCTTAGACTCTCGAGATCTTTTTTGAGATGATTCTTCTCCTTATTAGCTCGTTTTACCTCACCTTCACACAAATAAAGGTCCACCTCCAATTGACTCTTTTCTTCCTTTAAGAGGGCAATTTCCTTAGTAAGGGTTGTCTTTTCTTGCTCGAATTCCAGTCTAAGATATTTGATTTTAGAAGGGAATTCTTCATCTACAGATACAATAGTGAATGAAAGCAAGGCATCATTGGTGCAAGATATCTTCCATTCATTATAGTCGAAGGTCATACTGCTTCCTTTTCAGCATCTTTCTATGCAGTGAGTTTGTCTTTAAGCACAGAAGGCTAATTAAATTTTTGACTTATAATTCAACTCACCATATTCAAGGTTGCATCCCTCTAGGTCTTGAACAAAAGGTATAAATTACTAACACAAAAATTGTCGAAAGACCAGAATAGGTGCGTAGCTAGTATTTCCTCATAACCTAATGAATGGCACACAATTGTAATCCCTACATCTATACATGATGGTTTGTGGCAAGAACCAAGCAGCCTTTCATGCCACTTCATACTATTGAGGTTCTGAAGTTTCTGGATCCATTGTTCCTCAGACTTTTTGTGAAGCCATTCTTTCTCGAGGACTTTGGAGATAGGACTGAAGTCAAGGAAAAAATTGTACGGCCTTCTCTTTTTTTTGGAGCAAAGGTGGCTAATAAGCCACAGGTGAAGCATAAATGCACAACCAATGAAATGTCCTATCTCGATTTTCTTGCAAAAAATAGGGCTCAAATGGTTTTTTCAATGATAGCAGGTGCCGGGTTAATGTTGCAACATAGTCGAGAAACAAGATCTGCCACTGTTGTTTTGACATAACCTAGCATCTTTGGGAAAATGACTAGGCCATGTAAAGCCAAAGCAAATATATCTTGCATTTTAAGATGTCGACGGTATTTTCCATTACCTCTTTTAAACTAGCCCATGAAATGTGCTCGTCGTTTCCCTTCTTCTTGATGTGACCCTCAATCTATGCCTCGGGTGCACTATAAATCTGGGCTAATCTTTTTTTAAAAGTTGGAGGGTTTAATGCCTTGCAATATATTCTATCAGTCTTGGCCCTCTTGATGTTAAGCAATGAGGTATATTCCTCTACCGTGGGAGTTAAATCCTCATGGTTGAAGGTAAAGCATCGATCTACGGGGTTCCAAAATTGAGAGACGACCTACACCAGATTAACATCCAAATGGACCTAAAGTAAAAGGGCAATGTCCTCGTATCTCTTCGTGAATGATTCCTTCTTGGTACTATCCCAACTGGTCCTTATATATTTTAGATCTTGCCAGTCATTCTGATGATACCTTATTTTGATCTTTTCATGCCTTATCAAGATATACCAGGGTTTTAGGACGTCCCCATCTTCATGCTATCATTGCTCGGACTAGGCTCAAACTTTTTTGAAAGATTTTAATCCTAAGGCGGACTGTTGCTCCATGACAGACACCCCTTGGTAAATAGTGCACCATTGGCCAATTGTCCCATGGTAATAATAATAATGAAATGATGCATGCATGCAAAAGAGAACAAAAAAAGAAAATAAGTTAGTACCTATGCAAAGAAATAAGCAGACAAAGAAATGAAAGCAACAAAATGAAAATGCCATATAGAAGTTTGCCCCAAGAATAGATGATATGATGCATAGGGGTAAGCATAACAATCAGGCAGCATCACAGTATATCTATGCTAAGATTGCCTTTACGCGTAGTGATACAATACCATGAAGGACAGGCCTAACCAAACAAGCGATGACATTCGTTCATCAATATCTACGTTAAGTCATCAGCATGGTGACTTATTTTGGTCAGATTATGAACTTTTGGCATCGTAGGTGTGAACATTCGCTCATCATCACCCACTTGCTAAGGAAAGGTGAGCCATAGAACATTATAGAATACCCTAAAGAAATGATCATAAAAATAACATGACAAATATGAGGGACGATGTTCACCTATCATCGCTTGTATAATATGGTATATAGGAGTAAAGGTAAGAAGTGTTTCCCCAAGTGACCTTACTCTCCAGGTTATTCTATTAGCATTCTGGTATGGTTTGACATGGTTTGGCTTATAGGGCTCACTATATGAGTTTAAGTAGATGCCTAAATAAATATCTAAATCACTCTTTTGTCTGGTAAGGATAGCCGAGGCACCCCGATCTTGGGCTAATCGTGGTTTGGCAAAATGAGTTTGACCCAGTGGATGTATTTCCCTATACAAATGCGAAGGGTTACTCATGAGAGACATAGGTAATTTACATCCCGAAAGGTCTTACCATGCCTATACGAAGGGTTACTCATGAAGGCGGATGGCTCACTTTCTCCTAATAATTAGGATCCTAGCCTCACCATGGTGTTTGGTGGGAATCTAGTGCAAAATGAAAATGCACAGTGTGTGTTGGGAAAACTATCAAACCTTTTCATTCGAATCCATATTACCATATTCAAATCAACATTTATTTGAAAAGAAGGCGATCCCTAAAAAGAATCACAAAATAAAGGCATAAAAAGTAAAAGATTAGAAGGAAAAAAAGAGAAGGAATTATATCTAAATAATTATGGAAATCGAAGAACCAAGGACCAAGCAAGACATAGTTAGTTATAGGCCTAACTTTCTAAGTTTCTCCCTAGTGGAGTCACCAAGCTGTCAATGTTCCACGTGCCTAGCCTTTACGAACTTCGGACGATCTGAAGGGCCAAAGTACGCTTGACTTAAAAATATTTTGATGTTCAATATTTTGATATGGTTTAACATGGTTTGGCTCGTAGGGCTCACTATATGAGTTTAAACAGATGCCTAAATAGGTATCTGAATCGCTCTTTCGTCTGGTAAGGACAGCTGAGGCACCTTGATCCTGGGCCCATCGTAGGTTTGGCAGAATAGGTTTGACCCTGTGGATATATTTCCCTATACAAATACGGAAGGTTACTCATAAGAGACATAGGTAATTTACATCCTAAAAGGTCTTGCCATGCCTATGCAGAGGGTTACTCATGAAGGAGGATGGCTTACTTTCTCCTAATTACCATGGTGTTTGGTGGGAATCTAGTGCAAAATGAAAATGCACGATGTGTGTCAGGAAAACTATAAAACCTTTTCTTTCTACTCCATATTACCATACTTATTCAAATCAACATTTATTCAAAAAGAAGGCGACCCCTAAAAAGAATCACAAAATAAAGGCATAAAGAGTAAAAGATTAGAAGGAAAAAAATAGAAGGAATTATATTTAAATAATTATGGAAATCGAAAAACCAAGGACCAAGCAAGACATAGTTAGTCATAGGCCTAACTCTCTAAGCTTATCCCCAATGGAGTGGCCAAGCTGTCGACGTTCCATGTGCCTGACCTTTACGAACTTTGGATAATCCGAAGGGCTAAAGTGTGCTCGACCTAAAAATATTTTGATGTTTGACATTTTGATATGGTTTGACATGGTTTGGCTTGTAGGGCTCACTATATGAGTTCAAGTATACACCTAAATAGGTATCTGAATTGCTCCTCCATCCGGTAAGGGTAGCCACGGCACCCTGATCCTGGGCCCATCACGGGTTTGGCGGAATGGGTTTGACTCAGTGGATGTATTTCCCTATACAAGTGCAGAGGGTTACTCATGAGAAACATAGGTAATTTACATCCTGCAAGGTCTTGTCATGCCTATGCGAAGGGTTACTCATGAAGGCGGATTACTCACTTTCTCCTAATAATTAGGATCCTAGCCTCACCATAGTGTTTGGTGGGAATCTAGTGCAAAATGAAAGTGCATGGTGTGTGTTAGGAAAACTATCAAACCTTTTCATTCTACTCCATATTACCATACTTATTCAAATCAACAGTTATTTGAAAAGAAGGCGATCCCTAAAAAGAATCACAAAATAAAGCCATAAAAAGTAAAAGATTAGAAGGAAAAAAAGAGAAAGAATTATATCTAAATAATTATGGAAACTAAAGAACCAAGGACCAAGCAATATATAGTTAGTCATAGGCCTAACTCTTTAAGTTTGTCCCTAATGGAGTTGCTAAGCTGTCGACGTTCTGTGTGCCCAACCTTTGCGAACTTCGGATGATCTGAAGGGCCAAAGCACACTCGACTTAAAAATATTTTGATGTTCGACATCAAAGAGTGAAAGACTGTCGGACAAATCGCTCATCCGACTTGCCTTGGATGGCCACCATGAAGTAGCCATAAACTTGGAGTCACCACCGATTGTCTAAGTTAGGCATGACTAGATGCCTATTGAAAATAATACCAGAGATTCATTGTGTTGGGTTTGGGAGTTGGTTACGTGTGGGAAAGGATTAGTACCCCCATAACGCTCAAAAATTGGTACCACCTAACTATATCTTACTTGAATCTTGGTTTCCTCAGTTTCAGTTTTATCATTATTTAAATATAATTCCCTCTAATGCATGAAATTTTGTAAAGATACAAGTCCAGGTTTTAATGAAAATTTTATCACCTATGCGCCTCGGAGAGGTGAGAAACATAGAGGTTTTTGATGAAAATGATCTCTAGATAGGTTTACGAAAATCAAATATTTCATGTCTAGCACTGGAAAGATACCAACACAAGATATCATTTTGTGATTTTGAAAATAATTTTTAAAGCATGAATGCTCGAGGTCCCTATAAGAGGAAACGTATTTGTAAGATAGGAAAAGAAGCAATAAATAAATCCACACAAAAATAAACATATAAAATACATAAAAAAGGGGTGATCAAAATGTATCTTGTAATTGTCTTTGATTATTGATGAATAGCCAAGATGACATCGTTAAGACCTAGTCAGATTCAGTGGAAATTTGAGGAGAAAAAAAATTTTGATGACTTAGGGATGTCCTAGAAAAAAGTTTAAATTTTAAAAGGAATATAGAGAGTAGGGTTGGAGTATCCCCTTAGAATAGTAGGGTTAGAGTATCCCCAAAGGTGAAAATTTGATGTCATATTGAGGTAAAAATGGGGTTGGAGTATCCCCTCAGAGTAGTAGGGTTGGAGATCCCCAAAAATAGAGGTTTGATATTGGATTTGAGTTAAAAGTGGGGTTGGAGTATCCCCTCAAAATAGTAGGGTTGGAGTATCTCCGAAAATGGAGGTTTGATATTGGATTTAAGTTAAAAAAGGGCTTGGAGTATCCCCTTAGAATAGTGGGGTTAAATTATCCCTGAAAATGGAGGTTTGATATTGGATTTGAGTTAAAAGCGAGATTGGAGTATTCCCTCGGAATAATGGGGTTGGAGTATCCCTAAAAATAAAAATCTTCGACGTTAAAAGAAATGGGTCATATTTTTGAAAAATGAGAATCTTTAAAAATTGAGAACCGAAGTTTGGCTAAAATGTTCCTCTTTTGTTTAACCTTGGTCCTAGTCTAAGGGGAGTTTAGGTAATGGGCATGAGCCGAATAGATCATTGGGCGTTCAACGCTCAATAAAAGTGTTTCAAAAATTAGGTTGGAAATAGAGGATAGCATCAAATCATTTCTCCTTCCGAATTTATTTTGAGCTCATCCGGAGGTCTCCTAGGGTAAACAAGGTACCGTTGGAAAGGTAACGCAGTGAGGATTAATGTAAAAATATTCCAAAATTCATAGAAAATCACTTTCTAGGCAGAATTAATTTTTGAACTTCAGCTTGTCTCGACACTAGTAGCATGTACAGGGTAAAGGTATGATGGATTTTGAAAAATCATTTCAGATTCATCTAGAATTGTTAAAATGAGAATAATACCTTTTTAGAAAGGGAATTTCATGGACTTTATGGGAAAAATATTCAAGGTATTCAAAAATGTTGTTTGTTGGGCCGAAACAGCCTGAATAATAAACTGCTCATTGGATCTAGGGGTTCTAGATAGTGAAGATTCGAAAAATCATAATTATTTCATCCGAGATGATCTGAAGTTAAATAAGATATCGTTGGAAAGGTAATTTGAAACCCTTCAAGGGAAAAATACCAATACATTCCAGATAAATCATTTTTTATTTTTAAATTATTTTTCAA
>JBBYHL010106337.1:11826-22811 GCA_038381835.1 Adansonia madagascariensis | reverse complement strand
AAACCATGGATGATGGTATGAATATGGTTAAACAATGAAAAACATGCTAGAATTTTCAAGATGACATTTTTGTTCCAAGAAATGCATGAACAGAGACTGTTGTGATGGTAAAAATAAAACATGGCATGCTTGACCATCCAAGCAATGTCAAAGCATCAAGAGGATCATCAAATTCCTAAGACTACCACAACCAAATCCATAATAATGCATGAAAATCTTAAAAGGGTCATGGTAACATAAAAGGAGCAACGAGGATGATGTAAATGCTAAAAAATAAAAAAATAAATAAAGCAAAAGGGAAAAAATACCAAAAGCTTCAAGCTTTAGCCTTTCCTTTAAGCAACAACTTTGGACTCATCTTCTTCCTTTTAGATGTTGATTAGCAAGAAAATGATGAAAAGAAAGGGCTTCTTAGTTATGGTGTTGATGAAAGGGAGTTTTGAGAGGAAATGATGAGTGAAATAAAGAGTTTTTGAAGGGTTTTTAGTGGTGGTTTTAAAGATCTATAGGAATGAAGAAGGTTTCTTCATTTTATGGTGGCTAAGGAATACTAACAGAATGTATGAAGGTGAATGTTTATTGTTAAGAATTCTGTGTGTGCATGTGTAGTATAGGGTTATGTGTTGTTTGTGTCTTCTTTCTGTCTCAATCGAGCCAAAGTTGAAATATATAGCCATGTGAATATGAAGACAAAAATGCAAAAAGCTAGTGTATTATGGATTCTTGGTGCATGTATCTCATGGAAAGATAAGGCATGTGTGCTTAGCGACCGTGTGAACACATTGGTTTGCTTAATGAAAATAGTGGATCAAGACCACTTTATGCAGTTAAGCATTAAGAAAATCAGTTTTAACCTTTAGTAACTAGCATAATGTCATAAAACATCCCTCGCCATGGCTATTTAGGTCTAAAAAATATGTTCAACTCCGATCACATGTTCAAAGCTAAAGCCTAGTATGCATTTTGATGATTTTTGGTGCAAAGAATATATTTAAGTCAAATTTTCAAATCAATGGTGCAAAGGCTAAAAATGGTTCGAACTGGGTAAAAATGCCTTGGAGTATCGATATAAAGTATTTTGTATCGATAAACAAGGCAAATTTTGCCCACCAATATCAATATAATGAAGTTTGCATTATACCAAGAACAAAAAATGTTCCCAATCTTAGGACTTGGAGACCAGCATCGATACCACAAAGGCTTGTATTAACACTCTTCCTTGTGCATCAATAGATTTGGCCAAAAATCACTATTTTAGCTACTGCAAAGGCTTGTACGATACAAACATGCTAAGTATCGATACCATACCTTAACTATCGATACCAAATACTCTTGTATCAATACTACATGTGAAAATTTTAACTTTTAATGATGCACAAGCTGCGTATCAATACCTATGCACCAATATGACTTGTGCATACCTTAGGCTCTTTAAATTCTTATTTTGATTAGAAATAATGGGAAACTAACTTGTGCTCATCCCAATAACTCCATCGGTGGCCAAAATAATGACCTATGATGTCTTGGATATGGCTTGAACAAAATAGGGGGTCTATAAAGGCTAAACTCAAGATTAGGGCTTAATATATTTAACAAATAAAAAGGTCATTTTTCTTTTGAAAAACAACATTCTGGAGTTCATTTAACCATGAATCCAAAATTGGAAAGCTAGATTTATCCCAGGATTAAAGGGTTAATTTTGTGAAAACATTAAATCCATGCTAGTTTTTATCTATTGGAGGTAACATAGACTTAACTTAGGGGTTTTTTCAAAAAAAAATTTTGATTTTTGATGTCAAAAAGTAAAAATTTTGATTAACATGTTTTAAGAACAAAATATGACATGCATGAAGATGAACATAGATGACACATTTGAACAAAAGATGATGACTTGGTAAGAAAATGATGGCAAAAATGCAAAAAAAATGAGTAAGACAAATACATGGACAAATTAATTTCATAAATGACATTAAGAATCATGCTATAAAAAAATGATATGAACAAGTTAAAAAAAAATAAACAAGCTAAATTTTCAAGATGACATTTTTGTTCCATGAAACCTACCAAAATGCAAAAGAATGCATAAATATTCTCAAAACATGTTAAGGTGGACATTCAAATATGAGTTGAACATGTGAAGGTGCATGAAACATGATAAGAAATGCAAGAACAGAAGCTATTATGCTGGCGAAAATAAAACATGGCATGTTTAACCATCCAAGCAACTTCAAGGCATCAAGGAGGTCATCAAAATCCAAAGTTAACATAATCAAGGCCATAGTAATGCATGAGAATCTTGGAATAGTCATGGTAACAGAAAAAAGTAACTAGGATGATGCAAATGCTGAAAATAAGAAATGAATAGAGTAAGGGGAAAGAATATACCAAAAGCTTTAGCTTTAGCCTTTTTCTTTGAGCAGCAATTTTAGACTCACCTTCTTTCCTCTTTTATTATTGATTAGCAAGAAAATGATAAAAAGAAGGAGCTTTTTTAGTTATGGTTTGAGAAAGGGGATTTTTGGGAAGATGACTGGAATGAAAGGTTTTAGAATAGGTTTTAGTGGTGGTTTGAAAGAAGTACAAGAATAAAGAAAGGTTTTTGGTTTTTTTATGGCTGAGGAATGTTGAAAGAATGTATGAAAGTGAGTGTTTTCTATTAGGAATGTGTCTATGTATTTTGTAAAAGTATGTTATTCTGTGTTGTATCCTTCGCTGAGCCAAAGTTGCCATAAATAGCCATATGAATGTGAAGACAAAAAAAGCAAAAGGTGAGGGTATTATGGAGTCTTGGTGCATGTATTTCATGGAAAAACAAGGCATGTATGCTTAGCTACCATGCAAACTCATTGGTTTGCTCAGTGAAAATAGTGGATTAAGACCACTTTATGCAGCTAAGCATTGAGAAAAATCAATCTTAAACCTTTAGAAACTTGTATAATGTTATAAAATGTCCATTGTCATGTTATTTAGGCCTAAATAATTTTTTCAAATCCCATTATATGTCCAAAGCTAAGGCCTGGTATGAATTTTGATGATTTTTGGTGCAAAAAATATATTTAAGCCAAATATTCAAATCAATGGTGCAAAGGCTGGGAAATGGTTTAAACTATGCAAAAATGCCTTGGTGCATCAATATAAAACATTTTGTATTGATAAACAAGGCAAATTTTACCCACTAGTATCAATACAATGATGTTCACATTGATGCTAAGAATAAAAAATGTTCCCAGTCTCGAGACTTAGAGACCTGTATCGATACCACAAAGGCCTGTATTGATGCTCTTCCTTGTGCATCAATATATTTGGCCAAAAATGACTATTTTAGCTAATGCAAAGGCCTGTATCGATACAAACATGCAAAGTATCGATACCACACCTTAGCTATTGATACCAAATCCTTTTGTATCAATATTACATGTGAAAATTTGAATTTTTAGTGATATACAAGCTTGGTATCAATACGCACACATCAATGTGACTTGTACTTACCTAAGGCTCTTTAAATTCTTATCTTGATCAGAAATAATAGGAAATGACTCGTGCTCATCCCATTGACTCCATCGGTGCCCAAAATAATAACCTATGACTTGGAGGATGGCACGGACAAAATGGGGTGTTTATAGGGGCTAAACTTAAAATGAAGGCTTAATAAATTTAACAAATAAAAAGGTCATTTTTCTTTCAAAAAACAATATCTTGGAGTTCATTTAACCATGAATCTAGAAATGGAAAGCTTAATTTATTCCAAGATTGGAAGGCTAAGTTTGTGAAAACATTAAGTCCATGCTAGTCTCCATCTATTAGAGGTAACATAGACTTAACCTGGGGCTTTTTTTAAAAAAATTAGATTTTTGCAATCAACAAGCAAACATTTTCATGAATATGTTAATAACAAAATATGATATGCATAAGATGAACATAGATGACACATTTAAACAAAAAAGATGATGTTTGATAAGAAAAAGATGGCAAAAATACAAAGAAATAAGTAGAAAGAATATATTGACATATTAATTTCATCGATGACATTAAGAATCATGTTATAAAAAATGATATGAATAAGTTAAAAAAACAAGCTGAATTTTCAAGATTACATTTTTGTTCCATAAAACCTACCAAAACGTAAAAAAAAAAAACATAAATATGCTCAAAACATGTTAGGGTGAACATTCAAGTATGAGTTGAACATGTGAAGGTGAATGAAACATGATAAGAAAAGCAAGAATAGGGACTGTTATAATGGCAAAAAATAAAGCATGGAATGTTTGACCATTCGAGCAACATCAAGGCATCAAGGAGGTCACCAAAATCCCATGGCTACCACAACCAAGGCCATAATAATGCATGAGAATCTTAGAATGGTCATGGTAATAGGAAAAAGCTCACTAGGATGATGCAAATGCTCAGAATAAGAAAGAAATAGAGTAAAGGGAGAAAATATACCAAAGCTTTAAGCTTTAGCCTTTTTCTTTGAGCAACAACTTTGGACTCACCTTCTTCCTTTTTTTTTCATTATTGATTAGCAAGAAAACGATGAAAAAAAAAACTTCTCTAATTATGGTTTGATTAAGGGAATTTCTGAGAAGATGAGTGGAATAAAAGGTTTTGGAAGGGGTTTTGGTGGTGGTTTGAAATAACTACAAGAATAGAGAAAGGTTTTTGGTTTTTTGGTGGCTAAGGAATGTTGAGAGAATATATGAAAGTGAATGTTTTCTACCAGGAACATGTCTATATGTTTGTAAAAATTAGTTTATTTTGTGTTGTATCCTCAGCTGAGCCAAAGTTGGCACATATAGCCATGTGAATATGAAGACAAAAAATGTAAAAAGTAAGGGTATTATCGGGTTATGGTGCATGTACCTCATATTAGGATAAAGTACTATGCTCAGTTGCCATGTAAACTCATTCGTTTGCTTAGAAAAAATAATGGATCAAGTCCACTTTATGCAACTAAGCATTGAGAAAAATCAGTCTTAGCCTTTGGTAAATTACTTAACGTCATAAAATGTCCCTTATCATGGCTATTTGGGCTAAAAAATTTGTTTAAATCTAACCACTAGTCCAAAAGGCATAGTATGAATTTTAATGATTTTTGGTGTGGAAAACATGTTTAAGTCAGATTTTTGGATTAATGATGCAAAGGCTAAGAAATGGTTTGAACTAGGTAAAAATGCCTTGGTGTATCGATATAAAGCATTTTATATTGATAAACAAGGTAAATTTTACCCCTTAGTATCGATACAATGAAGTTTGCATTAATACCGAGAATAAAAAAATGTTCCCAGTTTTAAAACTTGGAGACCTATAATGATACCATAAAGGCTTGTACTAATACTCTTCCTTATGCAGCAATACATTTGGCCAAAAATCTCTATTTCAGCTATTGTAAAGGCCTGTATTGATACAAACTTGCTATGTATTGATACCACACCTTAGCTGTCAATACTAAATCCTCTTGTATCAATACTACATGTGAAAATTTGAAATTTTAGTGATGTACAAGCTTGGTATCAATGCCTAAGCACCAATATGACTTGCGCAAACCTTAGGCTCTTTAAATTCTCATCTTTATTAGAAATAATAAAAAACTGACCCATGCTCATCTGAATGACTCTACCAGTGCCCAAAATAATGACCTATGATGCCTTCGATGATGGCCTGGATAAAAAGGTCATTTTTTTGGAAAAAACATAATGGAGTCATTTAGCCATGAACCCAGAATTGGTAAGCTTGATTTATGCCAAGATTAGAGGACCAATTTTATGAAAACATTAAATCCATGCTAGTCTCTATCTATTGGAGGTAACATAGACTTAACCTAGGGTTTTTAAAAAAAAAATCAAATTTTTGCAATCAACAAGCGAACATTTTGATGAACATGTTAATAACAAAATATGACATGTAAAAAGATGGACATAGATGACATATTTAAACAAAACGATGATGTTTGGTAAGAAAAAGACAGCAAAAATGTAAAGAAATGAGTAGAAACAATGCATGAACATATTAATTTCATAAATGACATTAAGAATCATGCTATAAAAAATGATATGAACAAGTTCAAAAAAATAAGTTGAATTTTCAAGATGACATTTTTGTTCCATGAAGCGTACCAAAATGCAAGAAAATATAAAAATATGCTCAAAACTTATTAGGGAAAACATTTAAGTATGAGTTGAACATGTGGAGGTGGATGAAACATGATAATAAATGCAAGAACAGGGATTGTTCTAATGGTGAAAATAGAACATGGCATGTTTGATCATCCATGCAACATCAGGGCATCAAAAAGGTCACCAAAATCAAAAGACTACCATAACCAAGGCCATAATAATGCATGAGAATCTTAGAATGGCCATGGTAATAGAAAAAAAAGGTCACTAGGATGATGCAAATACTAATAAGAAGAAATGAACTAAGTAAGGGGAAAAAATATACCAAAAGTTTTAAGCTTTAGCCTTTTTCTTTGAGCAGCAACTTTGGACTCATCTTCTTCCCTATTTTGTTTTTGATTAGTAAAAAAATAATGAAACGAAAGAGCTTTTCTAATTATGGCTTCATAAAGGGGATTTTTGAAAAGATAAGTGGAATGGAAAGTTATGGAAAGGCTTTTCGTGGTGGTTTGAAAGAACTAAAAGAATAGAAAAAGGTTTTTAATTTTTTGGTGGCTGAGGAACATTGAGAGAATGTATGAAAATAAGTGTTTACTACTGGGAATATGTCTATGTGTTTGTAAAAAATAGTTTATTATGTGTTATATACTTAACTAAGCCAAAGTTGGCGCATATAGCCATGTGAGTACGAAGACAAAAAATGCAAAAAATAAGGGTATGATGGGGTTATGGTGCATGTACCTTATGCAAGGTACTATACTCAGCTGCCATGCAAACTCGTTAGTTTGCTCAGCAAAAATAGTGGATCATGGCCACTTTATACAACTCAATATTAAGAAAAATTAGTCTTAGCCTTTAATAAATAACATAATGTAATAAGATGTCCCTTGTCAGGGCTATTTGGGCCTAAAAAATTTGTTCAAATCCAATCACAAGTCTAAAGGTAAGGCTTAGTACGAATTTTAATGATTTTTGGTGCAAAAAACTTGTTTAAGTCAGATTTTTAGTTCAATGATGCAAAGGCTAAAAAATGGTTTAAACTGCATAGAAATGCCTTCGTGTATTGATACAAAGCATTTTGTATCGATAAACAAGGAAAAGTTTGCCGACCATTATTGATCCAATGAAGTTTGCATTGATACCAAGAATAAAAAATGTTCCTAATCTCAAGACTTGGGGACTGTATCGATGGCACAAAGGCCTGTATTGATACTCTTCTTGTGCATCAATATATTTGACCAAAAATCACTATTTTAGCTACTATAAAGGCTTGTATTGATACAAACATGCTAAATATCAACACCGCACCTTAGCTATCGATACCAAATCTTCTTATATCGATACTACTTATGAAAATTTGAATTTTTAGTGATGTACAAGCTTGGTATCAAAACCTATCCACCAATTTGACTTATGCATGCCTTAGACTCTTTAAATATTCATCTTAATCCAAAGTAATGGGAAACTAACCTGTGCTTACCCGAATGACTCCATTTTTGCCCAAAATGATGACCTATGATACCTTGGATAATGGCCTAAACAAAATGGGGTGATTATAAGGGCTAAACTCAGGATCAAGGCTTAATATATTTAAAAAATAATAATATTTTTCTTTTAAAAAATAACAAAGGGGATTTCTGAGAAGATAAGTGCAATGAAAGGTTTTGGTGGGGATTTTTGAGAACCATGAGAATAAAGAATGGTTTTTAGCTTTTTGGTGGTTGATGAACATTAAGAGAATGTATGAAAGTGAGTGTTTTTTGCTAGGAATATGTCTATATATTTGCAAAAAATAGTTTATTCTATGCTATATCATCAGCTGAGCCAAAGTTGGCACATATAGCCATGTGAATATGAAGATTTATGAAAAGCAAGGGTATTATAAGGTTATGGTGCATGTACCTCATACAGGGACAAGGTACTATGCTTAGTTTCCATGCAAACTCGTTGGTTTGCTCAACAAAAATAGTTGACCAAGGCCACTTTATGTAGCTAAGCATTGAGAAAAATCAATCTTAGCCTTTAATAAATTACATAATGCCATAGGATGTCCTTTGTCATGGCTATTTGGTCATCAAAAATTTGTTCAAATCCAGCCACAAGTCTAAAGCAAAAGCCTGGTATGAATTTTAATGATTTTTGGTGCAAAAAACATGTTTAAGTAGGATTTTTGGATCAATAATGCAAAGGGTAAAAAATGGTTCAGACTAGGTAAAAATGCCTTGGTGTATCGATACACAGCATTTTATATTGATACACAAGGCAAATTTTGCCCACTAGTATTGATACAATGAAGTGTGTGTTGATACCAAGAATGAAAAAATGTCTCAGTCTCAAGACTTAGGGATCTATATCGATACTATAAAGGTCTGTATTGATACTTTTGCTTTTGTATTAATACCTTTGACCAAAAATCATGATTTTAGCTACTACTAAGGCCTATATGATAGAAACACGCTAAGTATCAATACCCAATCTTAGGCATTGATACCAAGCCCTCTTTATCGATATTACATGTGAAAATTTGAATTTTTAGTGATGTGAAAGTTGCATATCAACGTTTATGCACTAATGTGACTTACACATACCTTAAGCTCTCTGAAAACCTTACCTTAGGCAAAAGTAATGAGAAGATGACCCGTGCTTATTTGAATAGCTCCAAGGATGCCTAGGATAATAACCTATTATGCCTTGGATGAAAGCTTGGACAAAATGTCGTGTCTATATTTTCCATGTGAAAATGATTATTCACCACATGTGAATAATTTATCATTTGACATACAAATGACTAAGGCCTCATCCATTTTTAGTATACCATATAAGGCCTTTTAAGAGGATAACCTTAACTTTTTATGAAGCTAGGATTCCATATCAATATGTAAAGCTATCATTGAGTACAAGTCATATGTCCAATCGAATTGGTCTAGTAGCTTACTGTTTAGAGACACTTTAGCCTTTGCAATGTCAAAGCATACAAGTTATACATAATTAGTCAATTATTTACTCAGGATTAAGGTTACTACCACATACCCCTTTTTCTTTGAATGATCTAAAAGGGGCACGTATGAATTAAAAGATATATATGGTTAGTGGTTATGTTAGTCGAAGTTTTTAGGTTGTCCCTTGATCAAGATTTCAATTAGGCATAATATGAAAGGAAAAAATATTGTCAGGTGAATTACTCACCCTACTAGTCTCAAAAAGCTACTATAAGGTGGCTATAAATTTGGAATCTCCATCGATCATTTTGGGCTAGGCATAATCGAGTGTCTATTAAAAATAATGCTCTGAGTATGAAACTTGATACATTAATTTTGAGGTCTACATAGTATAAAAGTTCATCAGTTAGGTTCAGAAGTTTGTTACGCATGGGGAAGGATTAGCACCTCTATAATGCCCAAAATCTGGACTGGCTAATATATATCGCTTTGGTTTTAGTTTAATCGATTTCATTTTATAATTATTTGAATATAATCCCCTTTAATGCATGATATTTTGTAGATTATAGATCCATCTTTTTAAGGAAAATTTATATCACCTATGTGCCCCAAACATGTGGAGAACATAGGGATTTTAGATGAAATAATTTTCAAATTAAAATTTAAAAATTTGGATATTATCTGTTAGGCACTAGAAAAATACTAACATAGAATATTGCCTTGTAATTTTTGAAAACAATTTTTAAAATATGATTACATGATAATTACTATGGAAGAGAAATATGTTAGTAAGACCAAAAGAATATAATAATATCACATAAGAACAATCATGCACAAAAACATAAAAAAGGGAGGGACGATCAGAATGTCTTTTATTATTGAGGAATAATTGGAGCGACAACTTTGAGATGCATTTAGATTCAGAGTAGCTTGAGGGATAGAAAAAATAGGTTTTGATTAAAATGGTCTAAGATATCTAGTAAAGAGAAAATTTTTGGATTTTGATTTGAAAGCGAGGCTGGAGTATCCCTTTGGAATATGAGGTTAGAGTATCCCCAATGGTGATGACTTAGATGTATTCAAAAGAAAATTTTGATTGAAAGACCCCTTGTGCAGTTTTGGGAGATAATTTAGATTTTAAATGAAAAATGGGGCTCGAGTATCCCCAAAGGTGAAATTTTATATATATTGTTAAGGAAACTTGATTAGCAATCTCAAAAAGATCCGAGGGAGAGAAAATTCAAGTTTTGAATGAAAAGTAAGGTTGGAGTATCCTCTTGAAGAAGTGGAATTGAAATATCCCTAAAAGTGAAAATTTTATGTTTTTTAAAAGAATATTATGGATAAAAAGAAGTTATTTTAAAAATAGAAACTGAAAGTTTGAAATAATGACATATGCTACCAGTGTCAAAACAAACCCAATTTCAAAAAAATTATTTTGCCTAGAAAGCAATTTTCTAGGATTTTTAGAATATTTTTATATTAAATCTTATTGAAGCATTTTTCTAATGGCACATCAGCTGGCTCCTAAGACATCTAAATTTACCCAAAATAAATTTAAGAAAGAGAGATAGCTTGTTTCTGTCCCTTGTTTTTGGGAATTAAAAATCAACATGATTTCTAGAACCACCATTATTGAGATGTTCAAGTATTTTAAAGTGTATTCGATTTACTCTCCATGGAGTCACACAATACAATGCAAGCCCTTTAGACTCAGATCTAGGCTAAAACAAAAAGAATCTCATACTCATTTGGTATCGTTAAATCACAAATAATACCTTTTCAAAAAGGGAATTTCATAAAACATCTAAGATAAATATTCAAAAAATCCAAGAAATAATTTGGTGGGTAAAAATAGTCCAAACAGAATGCATTTAGTTAGTTCCAAGGGTTCTAGATAGCAAAGGTTTGAAAAATCATAGCTCCCTCATTT
>JBBYHL010106125.1:0-34136 GCA_038381835.1 Adansonia madagascariensis | reverse complement strand
TAGTTTTTTTATGATGATTTTGTGCATATTTTTGTAATAATTCCATGTTTTTCTTGTTTTTAGGATATTTTATAATAGTAATAAACATAGGGACTAATTCGTAAAAATGTATAAATTTTTAAGCCATTTTTGGGTTTGGCCAAAAGCTTCATGGGCTACATGGAAACATATTTTGTGTGTTCTAGAACATGTCTTAGGTATTTTTCATACTTTAGGGATTATTTTGCAATTTTGCAAAGTTTAGGGACTAGTTTACAAAAATAAAAAAAAACTTTGTTTTATGGTCAAAGGTGTTTGACCGAGCCTTCATACGGACGTTCTTCATGATTTATATGCTCATTGTTACATGATTAATCATATCTTGTGATGATTTAGGATTTTTTTTATTTAGGCACCTAAGTGTAGAATTGGAAAAAAGTTTAGGGACCATGTAGCAAATTTAACATTTTGGGGTAAAATGGTTGTTTGTGTCACTTTTAAATATTTCTATTATTCCTATAGTCTTTAATAGGGGTATAGAAATTTTCAAAACTTTTCATACCCTTTCGATTTTTCGTAGGGTACGAAATGAAATTTTTGAAAGTGTAGGGGTTTAATTGTAATTTTTGCATTTAAAATCAATTTTAGAAATTTAATTTCCTTATTACGAGTAAATTCATCATTTTATCAACATATTAGTATCCGTTAGGGTATCAGAATACTTTCACATCGAAGGCATACACTAAGCATTTTGGTAATTTTACCTATAACCCAATTGTAGATAGTAACCGAGATGCTTTTATGCCAAAGGTGCATATTTAAGATAGGATTGTTCTTTCATCATAATTTCAAAGGCAATTATAGATACCGAAATACTTTCACGTCAGAGGTATACCCTAAAGGTATTTTGGTAATTTCTCTAGAATCGAGTCCTAGTTAGTCATTAGGATGCTTTTATGCCAAAGATATACATTTAGGATAGGTTGACCTTTTTATAATCCTTTACGTATCATTTAGGATCGTCAGGATATTTTCACGTCAAAATTATACCCTAAAGGTATTTTGGTAATTTTACCTATAACCGAGTCTTAGATAGTAACTGGGATGCTTTTATGCCAAAGGTGCATATTTAGGATAGGTTTGTTATTTCATCATAATTTTAGTGGCCATTAGGGATACCGGGATACTTTCATGTCGAAGGTATACCATAAGGGCGTTTTAGTAATTTCTCTAGACTTGAGTCCTAGGTAGTCATCAGGATGTTTTAATGCCAAAGATACACATTTAGGATAGGCTTACCTTTTTATAATCCTTTACATGTCCCTTAGGGTTGCCAGGATACTTTCACATCCAAGGTACACTTGAGGGGCATTTTGGTAATTTCTTTAGAATCGAGTCCTAGGTAGTCATCTAGATGCTTTTATGCCAAAGATGTACATATAGGATAGGTTCACTTTCTTATAATCCTTTTCATGTCTTTTATGGCCGTTGGGATATTTCACATCGAAGGTACATCTAGGGATATTTTAGTAATTTCATTCAAAACGAGTCTTAGGTAGTCATCGAGATGCCTTTATGCCCAAGATGTACATTTAGCATAGGTTTTCCCTTTTATAATCCTTGTCGTCTCCTTCAAGCTCGCCGAGATACTTTTCGTCGAAGGTACACCTTAGGGGTATTTTGGTAATTTTGCTATAATAGAGTCTTAGGTAATCATCCAGATGTTTTTATGCCAAAGATGTACATTTAGGATAGATTCACCATTTTTATTATCATTTTCATGTCCTTTTTGGTTGCCAGGATACTTTCACGTCGAAGGTACAACCCAAGGGTATTTTGGTAATTTGGTATTAGAACAAGTCCTATGTGATTACTAGGATACTTTCATGTCAGATATACACATTAGGAATAAGTTTATCATTTTATATTGTTATCAAGTCTTAGGATGTTCTATAAATATATTTAATAAAATATAAAATTTTCTTTTAGAAAATTAGGACAATGTCTACAAGTTAAAAAAGTGCATGGAGTTTCTCCAAAATATGAGAAGGGTTCTATAGATTATTTCAATAACAAGATATCCTTTCCAAAGTAGAAATCAGGAAGTTTGTAAATTTCAAAAAAATAAACCATTCAAATTCTTCCGGCCCTTTAGTGGGATGTGAACGATATTTTAAATTTTTTGTGTTCCTTTAGTTTTCTGGTGGGGTACAAAAGAGAATGATAAAAGCTTTCATGTTCCATTAGTCCTCCGGTAGAGTGCGTAAGAGATTTTGATTTCAAAATTTTTAAAACCTAATTTTTCTGACACAGAATAATAAATTTGTTTCATAAAATATTATTTTAGGAATTTATAATTAAATACCATTTGTTGGAACTGGATAAAAAATTAAAAGTTAAGTTAACATGTAATTAATAAGGCACCGATTTTTGAGCATCATGAGAGGGTCAATCCTTACTTGGGATTGTAATAGACTCCTTGATCTTTTTATATGATCTCTGGTATGATCACGGTCCTTGGAGTCTGTATTCTACGGTTTCATAACCCTAGAAATATGAACTCTAATAGGTGACCAATCTTACCTAGCCCAAATAGATTGGTGACAACTCCAAATAAATAGTTATTTCATAATGACTATTTAGAGTTAACTCAAGTGAAGTATTCGTCTCGACCGCCCAATCCCCACAAATAAGAAAATGTCGATAATGATATGGCCTATAGAAACAAACGAATATAAAATAGTGATATATTAACAAATATAGAAGCAAAGGCCATTTAAGTCGGGTTTGGTCAAGATTCATATCTAGGCCACATCATGACAAACATCCTCTATCGAAATACAAAATTTTGGCCTAACCTCCTTCTCTTATCTTAAATTTACCAAACCCACTTTTACTCAATCCCGAAGGAAAAAGGTAGTGTCTACCTCAATGTGGGGCAATCACTATAGGACAATCCAAAAAGTTCCTCGAAGAACAACTGACACCAAAAAAGTTGGTTATTTGAGAGAAGTATTTGAAAGTTACTTAGCAGAACACTCATGTCGTTAGCATCAAAAATGATCGATTGCCCAAAAAAGTTAATTTCAACTTTCTGTGTACCTCCCAGAATTTTCAATAAAGTATTACTTTTCTTCTAAAAATGAAATACAACCATTTCGTTTTTTGAATCTTCTTTTTCATAGTTGCATACCATATTGCATCATGCTTATCATATAATTGATAATGCTTGATAAATTGTACAAAGTTGATAATGGGATTTCTTAGTATTACTTCGAAGAAGATTAAACTTCGCAGGAAAATCTTCTCAAATTCAAAAAGCCAAGAATGGATTCTGGAACCTTAGCCAGACTTATCCTTTAGACTTCCTCCATGTTGAAAAGCATGATCAAAAATGTCCTTCAATAAACCTTAGCCAAAAGGTAAAGCCAAATCAATGATCTTCAACCACTAACTTCAAAACACATTCCTATTGGTCAGTTTAGACCATCAAATGCATCTTTTTAGGCATGTCAAGAACCATCTTGTCAAGTCTATTAACCCACTAATACAAGTGGATCAGACTCAAGAACCTTCTTACCATCATGGGCCACTTCAACCTTCAAAAATGACCTCGACCATTCAAAAGAAAAAAAAACTTATGAATGTTAAGAGTAAAGTTGGCAAACCTTAAAATACAAGACTCCTAATGAAACTCAAAGATGGAAGGTGATTCAAAACTCTAAAGCCAATTACTGGATTAGGCTTTTAAAATCGTCACCTTTGCATCACTTAAACATGCATTTACATCTTCATGTATCATTCATACAATAATTAACATCATTTAGGTATAAACTTTTGCTTATAAAAGTCAAATCAATAAAGAAACTTAGGTACAAATTTTTATTTTCAAAGAGCCCCAAAAGGCTCTAAGTAAGAATCCCTGACCTCATGAGCTTGCAAATTGAAAAGCAATCCAAGAAACGCACCTAAATTCATGTCGTTTAGTCCACAAAAAGCTAACCCCTTCTTACCTCAGTCAGCAAAGAGTTAGATACCTACCTTCCTCAGTCTATAAGGAGTTGGATGCCTACCTACCTCAATCCATAGAGAGCTAGATGCCTACCTACCAAAGTCCACAAAAGCTAGATGCCTCCCTACCTCAGTCCATTAGGAGATAAATGCTTATCGAGTCATTTTACAAAAAGCTAGACGCATACTACCCTAGTCCACAAAGAGTTAGATGCCTATAGATTCAAAGCCCATGCTAGTTGGTGCCTATCTAAAGGGGCTAAACCTAGGAAACTAAAAACCTAATAGGGAGGTCAAACCCTACAAAACTCATTAAAAATTTTTATCAGTCAGGACCACTGTACCCTAGACAAAATAATGTCTATCTATCTTTGCTTCATTCCTAATGCTAAGTAATGACTAAATATGGGTAGCTATAGACACCCATCTTGTCAAGGCAACATTCAAGGTATTAGAAGTCATTGTTTAATTCACTATCGAGGTTATTTAAAAAAGTATAGGTTAAGTTCCTAATATTCCTGGCTAAGATAAAGAGTTCAGAGAGCCATAGGCAAGAAAAATCCATATTTTTGTATGTTTTCTTGGTAGAAGGGCCTTAGTTATCGATACAAGGCTCCATGTCATTCAAATTCAAGGATAATTACTATTTGTATTAATAGTAAAGGTGTTTGTATTGATACAGGGTTATGTTAAAGCTAAAATTATGATTTTTGTCCAACAGGTATCAATATATGGATATATTTATTGATATAACAAGCAAGGTATCGATACAAGCTTCTTGATATCGATACACTAAGCTTTGTATCGATACAACTCAAGGTATTGATACATTCTGCGTTTTTTTGCTCAATCTATCGATACAAAACTCTTTGTATCAATACATAAGGCTACTATGGCCTGATACTTGACATTTTTCTTCCTTTACACTATGACATTAAAACTCGAATTTAGTCATAACACTGGCCTCAAAATAATCTAAAATCATACATAACTTCATACAGACTCATGTGAATTTAATTTTAGGCTCTAAACATTGGATTAACATATTTTAGAAAGGCATATTGACTTGGCATGAGGGTATTTCATAAGAAATATGATTTTATGAAGGACAAATTTGAGATTACTCATTTGATCAGCTAATTCATGGTTTTCTTTGCCTACAAGAATCAAGATTAACTAATCAAATGCTAAAAGATATCGCATTAGTACAATGAGTCATCATTTTATACATGCCAGAAGTCCTATATGTCCTCATCACTAGTTTATCTTAGTGGCTAAAATTGTCCACTATATAATCCAACTTTTACTCAACTGAGAAAAAAACATTTTTACATCAGCCACCAAAAAAAATCAAAAGCTGTCTCAAAAACTCTATTCCTATAACTCTTTTTCCATTTTTCTAAAAACTTCCAAAACCTCTTATTTTTTTATCTTTACCCTAAAAATATCCTCTATAGCCACCATAGCCAAAAGTTCTTTCATCTTATTCCTTTCTTCCTACTCCATATCAAAAAAAAGGGAAGAAAGTGAGATAAAAGTTGCTAGATTATTGTTTAAGGATATAGCTAGGAATTTAAGCTCTACTTAGGTATATTTTCTATCTTTCTTCATTTTATTTTTTGTTTTTCTTCATCATCATCATCTTGATAAGCCTTCATGTTTTCATGATGCTATTAGGGCTTTCATGCATTATTGTGGCTTTAGTTCTTGTAGCCTTAGGATTTTGATGACTTTCTTAGTGCTTCAATGGTTTTTTGGTGAACTAGAATGCCATATTCCTTGTTGACATTAAAATAGCCCCTGCCATGCATTTTTTCATGTTTTCTTCATCTCAACATGCTCTTTTTATGTGTGAAAGCTCAACCTAGCATATTTTGATCTTGACCATACTTTGGGATGCATTTTCACTATGATTTCCTTGTTGAAGTGCATGGATAGTTTGCTATTTTGAGGGAGTGGCAACTTCGTTTAATTCATCATATGTTTGTTGAAATGCCTCTATGATCTTGTAAAAACCTATTTTCAAAGAAAACTCCAAGTTAAATCTATACTAACCTAAATCATTGGGATTAGCATGGATTTAATGTTTTTAATATGTTGGTTCTCCAATCTTGGGGATTTATCAAACACAAATATTTGGAATCATGGCCTCATTAGGCTAAATAAATTATGTTTTAATCCAAAATTAAAAAAGCTTTCAAATATTTAGTTTAAGCCTTGTTTTAAGCCTATCATTACTATTGTTGTGGATAGCGAATAGTTTGATGGCTTTCTCTATGGGAGTTGGATTGGTCCCTTATTTCACTATCATAGACCCTGATGATTGGACATTCACATGTACAACACCTTAATACGTAACCATAAAAGCCTTAACCTAAAGAAACCCTTGTTTCGATAATAATAGCATAGTGATACCTATTCAAAAAATTATTTTTGCACAAAAAATGATTTTTCTAGAATTGTCTAGCATTTTTCATTGAAATGGCTTCGAATTAATTTTACAAAGATATCTCGTTCTCCCCTAGATCATTCCAAACATAGGAGTTATGATTTGTAAAACCTTCACTATTTAGAACCCCTAAAAACAATGATTCATATTTTGTTTGGGCAATTTGGACCCATCAAATGATTTTTTTAGATTTTTTAAATATTTGTCCTGAAAAGATGGTGAAATTGCCTTTCTGAAAGGTATCGTTTGTGATTTAATGATTTCAAAGAGTCTGAGACAATTTTTCAAAGTTTGCTACTCCCTTTTTCTAGCACTTGTTGTCAATGCTAACTCAGACATAGTTTCAAAAATCAATTATGCCTAGAAAGCAACTTTTAGGATTTAATGGTTTCAAAAGTCCAACGATACCTTGTTTTCCACTAAAAACTATCGAACCAAACCAAAATAAATTTAGGAAAGTGGAAAGCGAGATATTATACCCTACTTGTGCTAAACTCAAGAAAATTTGTTTGGATTTTCTTGAACCATCATTTCTAGTCATTCAAATGACTCAGAATGTATTTAATGGTTTCTCACATGATGTCATGAGTCATGGCATAGGTCCCTCTAGGCTTGGATCAAAACTCAAAAATGTTTTCAAAATTAATTTCCCTTTCTTATTTTAAAAAAATTAACCTTCCATTTTAAAATCTTGTTTCTTCAAAAAAATAAAAAAAATTCAATTTTCAAAAATCATTCAAGATCTTTCTTTTTGAGGGGATACTCCAACCCGCTTTATCAATGGGATTATTCAACTCCATTTTCATTAAGGAGATACTCCAATTTTGCTTTTCAAAAATACATCTAAAATCTAAGTTTTCTCTCTTTTTTATCAAATTTTTCACTCCTAAGATGACCATTAATGTCAATTTAACTATTCTTCATTCATCGAGGTCAATTACGAGATACATCTTAACTGTCCCTTCTTTTTTATTTTCTCATGTATACATCTTTTAATGTAATTTTTATTATTTTTCTTTATGTCTTACTAGCCCATTTCTCTTGTTGATGATGATTTGCATTCATGTTTTCAAAAATCAAATTTCACTAAATTAAAGCAAATGCTCTGCATCAGTATCCCTCTAGTGCTTGACGTAGAGTATCCTCTTCTAAATAAATCTAGGCCCCATTTTTACTGAATCCTCTATGTTTTTCCTCCCTTATCGATTATACAGGGAGATATTAATTAAACTTTATCATAAAAGCTCAAGTTTAATATTTAAAAATTTTGGATTTGTAAAAAAAAGGATTGCACATAAATAATGATCGTATGAAAAATTGAAAAAAATCAAGAGTACACTAATTTATCACTAGATGTTGCCAATTTTAGGCATCGTGAGGTACTAATCCTTCCCCACATGTAACAGACTTCTTGGCCCTTTTAAAATGAACTCTAGTATATGCAGTCCATGAAATCAATGTTTGGAGTTTCATAACTTGGAATCACCAGTTTTAATAGGTTTTTGGTCATACCTAGCCCTAAATAATTGATGGCGATGCCAAGTCATGGTTATTTTGTAATGGCCATCCAAAATCGATTGAATAAGTGATTCATCTAATGGCCCTCCCTTTAACTTTTGCTCTATCACGCCTAATCTGAATCCTAATGAAGGGATGATCCAAAGGCAAGCCTCTTCTCCCTTTCATTTTTAAGTTATAGCATGCCATACAAGAGGCACGTCATAACATGTATAATAAGCATAAGACATATATCAAAGAAAGCAATGAAATTTAAACATAGAAATATCGTGATTTGCTCAAGGATCTTATAGGTTAGTGAGTTTATATGAAAAGTTTAACAGTTTATTAATTTTTTTCAAACATAAGTTAAGAGTATATTTACTTAGAATATCATAATCTTAAGTTGTTGTTCATTATCATGAACCCATGAACAACTCAAGCACATGAATAGGAGATCACGTACAAGTTCCAAATTATCACAGGCACAATTATCCTTTCTTGAAAGGTTGTCTGCATAAAAAATTGATGGAACCTTCTCTAAAGTATGGTGATTCACTTGTACTAGCAAGTTGATCTTTAAATCATAATCAAAAGGGCCTTTTCTCTATAATTGTTTTACTCAATATTGAAAGCCCTTAGTGTTAATAGAGGTGTAACATAAACACAAGAAACAAGGAAGAGAGGCTATGATAAAAAAAAGTTCTCATAGAGAAATGGCGATTTATGATTTTCTCAAAGAAAGATTCTTGCTTTTTAAAGTTGTTTTTCTCAATGAAAATAAAAAATTTCTTAGAAAAAAAGATAGGTTTGCTGCTTGGGTCTATAGGCTAGGATTTTAATTATAATGCAGATAGGAACAACCACCCTAGCCCTCTAAAGATAGCTTGGCTGACCATTATGCTTGCTTGGTGTATAAGTTTTCTTAATCATCAACATGAAGCTCAAGTCTTTAGCTTCAAGTTAGACCTATTAGGCTATAGCACTAACAATTAGTGTCATTGGTCCTAAAAACTTGTAGATTAAGTTAGGCCAATCATTCTTTATTAATTAGCTTAACAAGAGTCGTTCAAAAACCAATTCTAATATCTCATGTTACATTTGGTTAGAGCAAGACTTATGAGCTAGAATTTAATCCTTAATTAAATTTTTTACTCATGTTAAACAATTTAAGCATTTAATTAGTTAATGTTATCATTTGACACTAAACCAAACTATAGCATAATAGTATCTTTTACGAATCACTTATGCTTGTATTCGTAAGACAATTTTATTCTTCTTGGTATATTAATACATGTAACTTAGATTCCTCATTGTGTCTTAATTTATCTTAATTGAACATTTAAATTAAATCCTCCATATCTAACTTTATATTCAATTAAGTTTTATATTAATTGAATCCTATATTTAATCCATACACTATTGCTTTATTGTGTATGACCCTTTAGGTTCCAATATGTTGGCAATGAACATAAGTTAATCCCATTATCCTATTCTCCTATATCAAGAACATGATTAAGCAAACCATTATGACCATTCAAATATTGTAGAGTCAATTTGACTCTTTGAAACTTTTAATGATTAGCTATCAATTGTAATTCCATATTTTCACCAAGATATCCTAGAAAGATTATGAGTAAGGTATAGCGTCTATTTAAAGTCCACCCTTAATTATCATTTCAACTTAAAATTAACCTTATGAATTTAAGGAAACAATTTATCTCAAATTCACCATGCTTTGCAAAAGATTTTATCTAGTTAAACCAAGCCAAAAGCAAGTGAAATATGTCTTTGATGTCAGTTAGAGTGGTGAATCCTCTCTAGATCACTTATCCATTTTTGTAATGTTCATATTATACCTAAAATCACCCTTCCTTTAGCATCTATTCTTGGAACCCATTTGTGATAAATTAAAGCATAACACTTCCATACAAGATTTTAGCTATCACAAGTCTAAAGACTAGTTAAATTAGCACATGGGAACATTTTCCATAGATACTTGAATAACAATACTAATGAAATTCTCATTCGGTCAAGTTTAGTGAACTTGCTCTCTAACAAGCACTTATATACTATCCTTAAGTATTTTCTAATACTTCAACCATATGAAAATGGATTGTATGTTCCCATGAGCAAGATAGCTTAGAATATGCTAGTCTATATGCATCGTCAATGCCTTGTCTTAACAATATATTTGTTGAACTCTAATTTAAAAAACCAGCTTCAATACTTGTTCGATCTTGTAATTGTAACATCTAGAATCCTATACAAGGCCATATGAGTCTACAATAGGCTTCATCCAATTAGTAGTTCATTATTATTAATCACGACACTAACATAAAGGAAACCCTTGTATCCCTTATGTCAGTGATGGATTTTTATTATTAACCAGATATTTCACTTAACAAATCTAATTGGCTCTAGAGCATATATAGTTTCATGACATTGTATACTTGAAATTATTGCATTTTTATTTTAGCTTCAACCATAATAGATGAATCAAAGAGTAGTTTTAATTGTTTGAGAATCTAAATAACATAAATTATAAGAGTAGCTTTGAAAATGAATACTAGAATATTTTTAATTCATCCATAATAGGTCCAATTGAAGATTGATCCATTTCCTTTATTTGGCTTCTCATTAAAATCATAGTTTTCGATTTTGTTTCGGACAATAATTAGTTAAATTTGGTTCAATTTGGTTTTTGGGTCATAAGTTAAAAAACAATAATTATTCAAAACGAACTAAACTGAATCAAACAGAATTGAATTTAATTTTTATTTATTTTTATTTTAATTCTAAATTTGAGAAAAAACTTAAAAATACTACAAAAAATCATACTATTTTATTTTAAAAATTAATAAATTGAATCGATCTAAACAAATGAAATTTGGTTTGGACCGGTTCAGTTTTTCATGGTATTTGGTTTAGTTTGATTCAGTTTTAAAAATCTAGAATACTACACATTAGCTATAATTTTTTTGAAATTAAACCAATATTATCTTGTAGGACTAGTACTTCTAATTAAGTTGAGTTATCAGGTTATAAAACATCAGTATATCTATATCTATATCAAATCAAATGTTTGAACTTCAAAGAAAGATTTAGTTTTGGCCTGTGTTATCTAAATTTAAAGATGAATATGGGATATGTGCATTTATTCTATGAAGATAAATTTTATTTTTAATTTTTTATATATTTAAAAGATTAAATTTTTATATCTTTGTACATAATGTACACATCAAATATGAATATCTAAAGGTAGTTAGAAAATAACACAAGTTATAAAAGTGGTTTATAACTTATGGAAAAAATTTGGCAGTGATTCTAGTAAGATTAGAATTTGGTAGTAATTCTAATAAGATTAGAATTTGGTAGATTTATGGAAAGAAAAAAAGATAGGGTGTCGTAGGAAATGTCTAGATGCGATTCACGAAATCTTTTTGATTTACTTTTTTTCAAAAGCATATGGAAGACACTCTAGATCTAACTTAATTATTGGACATTAGTTTAAGAAAACTTAAGACTTGGCTTGGGACACAATAACTTCTTCTAAAACATGACCAATATCTATCTCTTGCTATGGGGAAATTAAACAACTCCATATCTTGGAAATATTTAAGATTTGTGAAACCTATAACTTTAGTTTAGATGCAGACAATTTTATGTTTGGATATATTATTAGGTAAATTACACAATTTCCCCTTATCTAGTAAAGAATGCACTTATTTTTTATAGTTTGAAAAATCTCTAAAGTTTAATGAAAAATACATTAATCCCTTAAAATTTATTTACTAAATATATTATGGAAAAGAAAATTATACCTTTATTAATTATTAATCATGTTTTTTTATTTATTTTTACTCAAGCTTTATTTGGATGACAAGTGAACGTGAAAATAAAGGGGGTAATATAATTAGTTACTATAATGGTGAGATTCTGTACTGTAGTAGTGTGATTAAAATTACTAGTAAGATATACGTTTATAAAACTACATCAGTGGTAGTGAAGTGAATTTTAGTAAAAGGAGAAAATGACCACAAAGACATTAGATTAAAATATTT
Organism: Adansonia madagascariensis; assembly: GCA_038381835.1. Lineage (NCBI taxonomy): Eukaryota > Viridiplantae > Streptophyta > Magnoliopsida > Malvales > Malvaceae > Adansonia > Adansonia madagascariensis. Next base: position 22,136 of record JBBYHL010106125.1, on the reverse strand, counting down.
GTACATGCAATAAATAATTACAAAATATTAAAATTATATTTATGTTAAATAATATAATATATTAAAATTATATTTATGTTAAATAAAATAAAATATATATTTATGCCACAAATAAAAAATTAAAAATGAATAAAATAATATTTTTATGTAATTACTTATTTTTTAGTTAACCATATTAGTTAAATAATAATATAATATATTTTTATTAATTTATTATATAATAATAAAATTTATTAATATTATTTTAAATAAAAAATTTTATTTCTAAATGAAAAATTAAAAATTAAGGAAAAAGGGCATAAGTTTCCCTGCATTCTTTACAAGCCCTCCCATTGGGGGTTGTTTATCCACTAGAGCTCGAAACTTTAGTGGATAAACAACTCACTAGCATGATGAGAGCATGCTCATCGGACAAATGGCTTCTAAGCCAAACAGCAAGTGCAGCTCAATTGGGGCAAAAAAAAAAAGAAAATTTAATTAGTTCAAAAATTATATTTAAAACCTATAAAAATTACATTCTGATTAAATTATATTTTAATTCAAGTCTATTAAATTTTTTAAATTTATCTTTAATTTAATTACATAATAACTTCAAGATGAATTCATTAAATTGTTTTAATTTAAAATAAATTATTTATCATTATTTGAAATAAGTTTTTTAAAATGAAATAACAAAAAGAGAAAAAAATGAAAATATAAATATCATCCATGAGATTTTATTGAAAAGAAAACTTACTTTTCTTAATTTAAAAACCACATTTTATCTTTCTATAAAAATAACTAAATATTAGGATTTCATTAATCACTTACCAAAAAAAAAGATTTCATTAATCAAATTAATTTTTGTTCAAAATTTTACTTTAAATATTAAAAATAACATTTTTTTTATTTTTCATGATCGTATTTTCTTTTCTAATTAATTTTTATCATAAAACTTTTTTTAAACAATTTTAATGTATTTATCTCTGAGTTAATATATACTTGGACCATAGTTAAGTTTAAATTATTTAACATATACTTGCTTAAAAATTTGTTCAAACAAAACAAGAAAAGAAATAAAAAAGAAATAAAAAAAGAAAAAGAAAGACATTATTGTAGATAATTTTGTTTAGATCTCTTTGAATGAACTTTGCCAAACCCTTAACCCATGATAGGAATACCTTTTCCTTTTTTACTCGATCAAGTCCAATCAAGTCCAATGCCTAGGGACCTAATTGGAGGGTTCGGAAGTGCCTAAAGTCAAAATCGAGATCAATCCCTCCTATATGAGCCAAGCATTTTAAGCTTCAATTTGCAGTATTTTGACAACTTTTCCCACCCAAATCACCATATCGATGACATAAAATGCAGTCCAAAGTTCGTTAAATAAACCTCGTTGTAAGAGTTAAAGGTTGGAAAGAAAGTCAACTTGAATTTTTAATCAACCTTTTACACATGGACTTTTTTCATTTTTTATTAAACTTTGGAGTTTTAGTTAAACGTTTCTACCTAAAAATTTTAATGAAATTTTCACACATAAAAATGTTCAATTCAATTACTTTTAATTAATTTTCACAACTAGAATTTTTTTAACTTTCACATATGAATTTTTTATTAAACTTTTACGTATGAAATTTTTAATTAAAGTTTTTACGTAAGGAATTTTAATTAAACCTTTTACATAATTTTTTTTCTAAAATCAATCTTTTTACCACGTAGAGTTTTTAATTAAGCTTCTCACATACAAAATATTTAATTGAACCTTCTACATATAGAATTTAATTAAACTCTTACATATAAATTTTTAAATGAGATTTTTCCTACCTATACTATTTTTAATTTGACTTTTTAATACTAGCTTTATTAACTTTTCTTTATATATAGATAAATTCCTTTTTTTTACACCTTTTGCTAATAGGATTTTTTATTTTTATTAGTGTTTCTAACTTTGGTTAAAAGCAATGAGATTTTTTTTCCAACTAAGGGGAATTATAGTAAAATTTTTAACTATATAAGGAATTAAACGTGACTATTAGTTGGATTCTTTAACCTTTGGAAATCAAATTTTGATTTTTTTTATACCATAAAATCTATTTAGATGTTATCCACTTGTATGGGATTAACTGTTGGCTATTTTAAGGAGCTTGACATTTTGGGCAATGCATGGGAAATCATGAGCATTGCCATTATCATGCCAATTTTGGTGCAAATAGTTCTAACAAGTAAACATCACATGGGGACTATTTTATGCATGAAAAGGTGTGAGAAAAAGATGAAAAAATGGTCATTTCCCTGGAGGAATTTTGGGATTAAGGATGAGAAGAGAGGTTCATTTTTGTTATCATCTTTTCTTCTTCACCTTATTTAACTTCCATTGATGCAAGCTTTATAGGAAAGAAAGAAATAAAAGAGAGAAAGAAAGGGAAAAAGAGAAAAAAGTTGATATTTTTTATTAAGATTTTGATTCAAGTAGTACATTACCTTGCATTATTTTTTTCTCATCATTTCATCTCTTGGGATTAAGGATGAAAAGGGAGGTTTATTTTTGTTATTATATTTTCTTCTTCACCTTATTTAACTTCCATTGATGCAAGCTTTATAGGAAAGAAAGAAAGAAAAGAAAGAAAGAAAAGGAAAAAAGGAAAAAAGTTGATATTTTTTATTTAGATTTTGATTCAAGTAGTCCACTACCTTGCATTATTTTCTTCTCATCATTTCATCTCATTTTTTCTTCATCTACACTTTATTTTCTTTTCCAAGCTCTCATTTATTTCATTTTCAAATTATTTTTGTCATTTTTCTTCATTTTAAAGCTTATTAATCCTAAGATTAAGCTTAGAGGATGTTTAGCCAATGTTTTAATGACCATTTTTTATGGCCAAACTTTGAACAATTATTATTTTAGTGATGTTTTATTATTATTAATTTTATGTTAATGTTCCATTTAAAATTTTTTTCATATTTACCTTTATTATTTTCTATTATCTAAGCTTGATAATCCTAAGCTTAAGTTTAGGGGATGTTTAAGCCAAGTTGTTTAAATCATTTGGTTGCCAAACTTTGAGCAAATAATCATCTTTTCATGCTTTTATTATTTTATGATCATGTTTTCATGCTTACTTTATTTATTTTAATGTTTTATTCACTTTATGTTTATATGGTTATTATGTCCACTCTTTTTTTTCTTCTTGCTGTTATTTTTACTTTTACGTGATTGCAAGCTTGACGATCTTAAGTTTTAACTTAGATGATTTGTTTGAGCTAAAGGTTTCCAAACCTTTAAAGTGGCGAAACTTGAGCAAAGTTGTGAAATTTTTGGTTACTGCTATATTGTAATGTTCATTTACATAATTTACCTTTCTTATTACGTTTTAGCTATGGTACCATTGTTATGCATATTCATAGTTTGCTCATGTTGGTGTTGTGTTCTCATATTAGAAGTTTTAATGGGATTTGATTTTGTTAAGACTTAGTTTGTCTATAACACTTTCTTATATTTTTCTATTTAAAGGATCAACTACTAAGCACTTTTTCACCTTGGCCGAATTATGATAGGGTCATTTTAGTAATTTCTAAAATCAATCATGCATATTTAGGACATTTTAGTGTTGATTGAACCTAGTATACTTATTTTGATAATTTTTTGAGTCTATTAGCTCATTTTGACCCCACTAAGTGAAATCCAAGAACAAATCCGCAAGGTCATTTTAGTATTTTGACATCAAAATTAAGTCCTTTGGGTCATGGTAAACCTTTATGTCAAAATCAAACACTCAAGGCCATTTTTGTACTTTCATTTCATTACCTAACCCTTAGGGTCGTGTTTAGATTTTCTTGACAAAACCAAGCCTTAAGGGTATTTTAGTACTTTTATGTCATTTTCAATCCTTTATGGTTGTGTTTAGCACTTTCATGTCAAAATCAATCCTGAAGGGTATTTTAGTACTTTTACATCATTTTTAACCTTTGGGTCATGTTAGCACTTTCAAGCCAAAATTAAACCTTTTACAGTCACTTTAGACCTTTTTTCTTTCAAATCCCAGCCTTTAGGGTCATGTAAGCACTTTCATGTTAACCTGTGTCTATTTAGAGTCAATTTAGTACTAAAACCTGGTCCTTAGAGTCATGTTAGCACCTCTATGTCAAAAACCAAACCTTTAGGGCCATTCCAATCTTTTTACATTAAGTTTGAATTTTTAAGTTTAAGTTAGCACTTTCACATCATAATCGAGATCTTAGAATTTTTATTGTTGAGTTTTCAATTATACAAAACATATTTTAATAAAATCAAGGCAATATCCCCGAGTTAGAATAGTCTATAGATTTTTTCCAATATATGGAAGGGGTTTCATCGATTATTTTTAAGAATGAAATACTTTGTTTAAAATAACAAATCAGAACTTTCCAAGATTTCAAGAAATAAAACTTGTGTGTTCTACCGGGCTTTCAGATAAGGTATGAAAAATATTTTGTATTGCAAAATAGTAAAACCCAATTTACTCTTAAAAGAAATAACAAAATCAATAATAAATAAAATTTGAACAAGGAAATTATTTTTAAATATTGAAAATTAAAACAAACTTTAATTAATATTTAAGATAAACAACTAATTAAACTAATTAAAAAGGTACCATTTTATGGGCATTCTGAAGGTGCTCATCTTTTGAAACACATAATTAACTCTCGAATCCTATCATTGATCTTTAATTTACAATTAGACCTTGAGATCCATTTTTAAGGTTTTGAAACCCTAAATGAATAAATTTTGAGAGGTGACTAATCCTACCTAGCCCAAATAAGATTAATGGCAACATCTAATTCATTTGTCATTTCGCAATGGCCATTCAGGAAAAAATTAGGCAAGTAACTCATTTTAGCAATTTAGTCCTAATAACGAACCAATTTATTTTCCCAACTTTGACATGTCAGATTCATGTAGCACATTATGACAACTTGGCAACTCTGCTAAGGATATTTATAGAGTCAAGCATAGAATTAAATACGTGTTATCCAAAATCTTGTTTAGTTGGTTTTAACCATAATTTTAGTATAATTCTTTAGTTTTTTATATGATATGTAAATAAATTCATGCATATTATTATCTTTTATTTTTTTTTTTACAATTTTGTTTAAGGCATTTAAAATAGGGGTTGTAAAATAGGTGAACAAGTTTGTTCGTTCCTTCAACAAACTCTACACTTGAACATGCATATGTATTAGCTCCTCTTCCAAACTATAGGAAGGGGCATAGGTTATTTGATATTTTAGGAAGGGTGGAGTAATTCTATTCTTGTGAGGTATTAGCATCCACATGGGCTGTTGAAAAACATTTTAGGTGTAAATTACCTACATTTTATTAGGTGCTAGCTTTCGCACAGACTTGGAAAATATTCCAACCTAATTGAACACTTTTTGCTAAAAACCCACAAAGAGTAAGCATTTGAGTGCCTTGCTAATCTTTTCTAGATGAGAGGAACAATTTAGGGACCTAATAAAGATAAACCCAAACCTTACATTGTGAACCATAGTGGCTAGCTTAGGTAAAACCATATAGGATCTCTGCTAGGAGTGACTTGAGTTAGGTATAAATGGGGGAATGCTTTTTATCTTTTAATCTTTTATTTTATAATCTGAACATGTAAATTAGGTGATGATGTGCATACACCATTGCCCATAATAAATTTATTCTTTCAAAAGGTCATGTCATCTATAAAGGAAAATCTAGGGTCAAATCACATGTAAAGGAAAATCAAGGCTCAACATATCAATATAAGCATAAAAATTTAATCAAAATTACAATAATGGAATTAACAAATAAACACCCGAATTTTCTCAAAATCTTAAGAAGAGATGTAAATGTGTTTATATTACAATTTAAAACACAAATCTGATAAAAATCATGCCTACTTAGAGACTTGTAACTCTAAGTGTGTTGATCGCTCCATGAACACACAATTGGTTGATTACAACAATCTTTGTTCTAGTCTAAAAACAAGATAAGCATCCTGCCTTTAATGATGATCCATACAGATACCTATTTGAGCCTTCATTAGGTCTGATGGTTCTTCAGTGCTAGTCAGAATGTTTTTCAAGCCTCAACCAAAAGGTATAGATCTGAAGTGATCTAGGAACAATTCCCTTACCTGTTGCGACAAAGAGAAGAGAAAACAGCTCCGTAGGGAAGTAATTATTTTTCGTAGATGCAGACAAATAAATCCAAAAATCATAATTTTTTATTTTGGCTGATTCTTTTAGGATAGAAAACTAATTTTCCATATTTCATTGTGATCAAAAACACTTTACGATCACCTCGAATGCAAATATGCATAATCAGGCTCAAGAAAGCATAGATTTTAGGATTTGACTAATTTCACAACTTTTTCAAAAAAACTATCCTCTCAATGCTAGAAAACTATTTTTCTATTTTGGTTGTATCAAGAACAATTCAAGAACACTAAAAAAAACATGAAAACATAAAGAAAGCTTAGGAAAGTATAGGTGTTGGACTAAACCCTTTAAAGAAGTTTAGGGTTAGCGTTTAGGGTTTTCCTAATGCTTTTTATCAGCCATAAAGCCTTAATAACGTATTTAAATATACTTAGGCTAGGTAAGACTTGATTAATAGGTCAACTAAGCCTATTACTAACATGGCTAGAAGATAGCCCCACTTTGGTGTGTTTCTTAGAGCCTAATTAAAACTATTTTAATTAGCTTGTCCAAGATTAGGCCTTAGTATTAACCTATTAATATTTTAGCCCAATATCAAACCAGAGATAGCCATTCCATGCGCCTAGCCCATTAGCAAGCCTAACTTGAAGTAGTTCATAACTAAACTCTCTTGACTTAATAATTAGGGCTTTTGGCCCAACCCCTTTAATTTACACATTAGATATTTAATTCATAATTAAATTTTCTAACCCAAGTCAAATAATTTTTACTTCATGTAAATAATATTTGATAATTATTAAATAATTATTTAATTCTCTAGATGCAATTATTTGGCCTTATTTAATACTATTCCTAAAACCATGTCTACAAATAAACATTGTCTTAATAAGACATTCTTATCTTTATTTCCATATTAAGATATCTCTAATTAGATTTCATAAATCTAATTTATATCTTAAATTATTCTTAATTAAATTATTCAATTAAGTTTTCCTCATTATACTTTTTATTTAATTAAGTTGTATTTAATTAAATCCTGATTTTAATCTAATGTATTATGTTATTGTGTGTGACCCATTAGGCTTCCATCATAACGATAATAAATATAATTACACAATTAAGTGTATTTATATTTATAGAGCAATATTGGCCTCTACCAAGGCATCATGGCCCACCCGGTATGCAAGAAGAGTCGATATGACCTCTTAAGAAACCTTTCAATAACTAGCCTCTTAATGTGTTTTGATTTTTTTACCAAATATTTTAGAAAGACCATAAGCATGGTGTAGTCTCTACTCATGTATCAATCCATATTAGTTCCATTAGCTTTTGGTTAACCTCGTGAATTTAGAGAAATAATTTCTCCTAAATTCATCATGCGTCAAAACTTTATCAAGTTAATTAAAACCAAAAACATATAAGATATGTCTCTAATGTCACTTGGAATAGTGAATCCTCTTTGGATTACTCATGCATCTACCATATGATTCATGTCATACCCAACGTACCCTACCTTAAGTATCCATCCATTGTGGACTCGTTTCAAATAAATCAAAGTATGACACTCCTCATATGAGATAACCTGGGATCACAAGTTGAAGGACTAACATACACGGCTAGCACATGAGAACATATAAGATTATCTTATCGAAATATCCCTAGGATAATCTTATGAAAAATATTACTTATTTGGATAATTAATGTTAAATAAGATTATCATTAATTAAAATTATTTTAATTAAAAATGAATTTTTATTTAGATAAATTCATAAATAGGATAATTTACTTAGTTAAATAGGTTTCTACTTATTTATATTACATCTAATTATATGATAATTATATAAGATAAATTAAATAATTTATTCGATAAATTGAAATGTTAATTGATGAATAAAAACTCTAATAAGACTTAACCTAGCTAACTTGTCTATGGAGCACCTACCATGAATTATGTCCACATTCATTGTGCCTTGCCCAAAACTCCTAGTGCCTATTTTATGTGCAAGGTTTGGCCACCATAAATAGAGTTAGGATGAAATTAAGATTACTTAAGGTGAAAAAGTTTCACTTAGTCAAGTAATTAAAGTTAATCAAAACTCTCCTTGAAAAGATTAAAGAGAATAAGACTAAGCTAAAAAAAATTAACATGGGGAATGAACCTAAACACCATTGGTGAACTTTAAGAAGTGGTTAATAATTGAGGAACTTTTTAAGTTCTCTCTAGTGTCACCATCTTTAAGGAAGAAGATACCAACAAAATCCATCTTGTTGCCTTTTAGACTATGCCATTCTTCCCTTTCTTTTAGAGAAAACACCATCCTAGAAGCATTCTTGGATTATGTGAAGAAGGAAGCTTTCCGGGATTACCTTTTGGTTAAGACTCCATGAGCCTTCTAGGTAACACTAAAAAACCATTGATCCTTATGAAAGCTTTAACTATTTTCTTTGTGGATTACTGTTAGAGGCAAGATGTGTATGTTGTTTGTGACCTTAAAAAACCTATCATGGAGTCCAGCCACAACTCCACAGGGATTTTTTTAGATTGGCTTTAACTCTAGGTTACAAAATCTGAATGTGAAGTAATACCTTAACTGATGATTGACTTAGTTTGTTAAAATTTGATATGATTTGCTACATGTAAGTCACTCTCTAAAGATCTGCTGGGAAGTCTAGCTACTTTTGTGTTTAATACTTTCATTGAAATTTTATTATATCTTATGAATCTTTAAAATTCTATATCTGCATAAGGTCAGACTTTATCGAGATTTAGATCCCTTCAGATACCTCTATCATCTTTTAAAAATCTAGTCATGGAAAGGTAACAGGTAAACCTTGCATAAAGGGGATCGATCTCCACTGGGTTGATTGCCTAGTTATCAACTAAGTGCACTCTTAAAATGTCTGGGAAAGGGGCTAGACAAATTTAGGTCTCTACAAAATCGAGTCCTTAGAGCAATGTTAGCACCTTCATATCAAAACTGAACCTTTTGGGCCATTTTTGTACTCCTATGTCATTTCTTAACCTTTAAGGTTAAGTTTAGCACTTTATGTCAAAACTGAGTCTTAAGGTTATTTTAGTGCTTTTTTGTCATTTTCAATCCTTTAGAGTCATGTTTAGCATTTTCATGTTAAAAACTATTAAAAGTTTTTCTTGAATTTTAAAATATTATTTCTTAAAATTTAACTTTTCAATGGTGTATCATTTGTGACTTTTAAGTCCAAACGAATGTGTGGGGATTTTTCTAAGATCACACCAATTCCCATGTTTCTGCTACCAGTGCTGTATTCAAAAAATATTTTCACCTTAGGAATTTTTTTGGAAAATTGTTGCCATTTTAGATGGAAACATGTTAAGTTACCTTTCCAATGACATATCATTTGCCACATTTGGCATCTATTTCAGTCAAGAATAAATTTGGAAACTCGATAGCATGAGCTATCACCTATTTTACATGATTATGCACAAATCATGATTACCATATTTTTGCTTTTTTAAGGTATTCAAATGCCTCAAAATTAGTTGGATTTGTGTCGTTAGAGGGTTGTGGGTTATGCAAAGGTCATCTAAGGCTTTGTTTAAGGCTTTACGATTTTTGAAAAATCAGTTTAAGTTTCTTAAAAAATTCCTCCTCAATTTAAACCTCAAATTTCACCCTTTTCTTCAAATTTTCAAAAATGTCTTGTCTTATGACAATTATTGATTTTTCATCAATTCTCACCAAGTTTGGTTTTTGGACCATCTTTTTAAAAATCTCCCAAATAAATTAAGGTTTTTTCTCTATTCTAATTTTCTTTAGTTTATCCTATTTCTATTTGGTTTTATGCCTTAACCATTCTTTAAGTTCAAGCTCATCTCTAATTTTTCAATAAACTATTTCTTCAAATGATCGAAGACTAATCAAGAGATACATCCCTAATCGACCCTTTCTTTCCCATGCTTCGTTATTTCATGAGATATTTATTATGATAATAATATGTGGTTACTAATCTCTTTCTTTTGATTATCTATGATAATGCACTTATGGAATTTCAATTAAATGTTTTTGAAACATGATCAAGACAATGTTCCGAGTCAAGGCATTCAGGTGCCTAATCCAAAATACTCTTTTGAAATTAAACCTTAAAAATCATTTTAACAAAACTTTATGTTTTGCCACCTTTTTGGTTGGGAAACATGATTAATTTTGAATTTTCAAAACTTAGGTTTTCTACTTTAAAAAAATTCATTCTAGAATTTGAGTGATTATAGATGAATTTTGACAATCAAAATTAACCCACATCAATGTATGGCTAGATGGTATCGATTTAGATGTCATAGGGTGTTAATCCTTCCCCATGCGTAACCTCTTCTCAAACCCAATCATCTATTGTGGTTTTCAAGCAGACCCTAAAACCAATCTTTTTAAAAAATAAAATTTTCAAAATTTAAAGGGATCAAATTTAATAGGTGTTTGATCACAATTAGCTTAAATGATTGGTGATCATGTTCATATATACTCTAGAGCCAATTGACTTAAATGAGACATTATAAGTTAATAATGTAAACAAATTACTTAATTTACTAATACAAGGTTTTCCATCATATTAGTAGCATGATTACCGATCATAAACTACTAATCGAATAAAGCCCAGGGAACATATTTGGCTTTACAAAGGATTTGTAATGAGTTACAATTATGAGATCATTATGCATCAAAGCTATGTTCCTAAAATTACTCTTAGTTATTGTATTATCAAGGCTAGGCATTGGCAATTTTGAAAGACAGGCACATGCTATGCCTTCTTACTTGTGAAGCACATAATTAATATCATAGGTTAAAATATATGGGATACTTAGATGGCATGTAGGTGCTTGTTTTATGGACACAAGTTTACTGAACATGGCCTATGTGTGAACTTCATTTCATATTGTCACTCTAGTGTCTATAAAAATGCTCTTATGGGCTAGTCATGTAACTAGTCCTTTTACTTATGATATTAGGTCATCTTGTATCGAGAGTGTCATTCTTTTATTCCATCATGAATAGGTTCGTAATTGATAGATGCCAAATTTTAGGTTGGTTTTGGGTATGGCATAAAGCATACGAAGGTGGATGGCTGATTTAGAGAAGATTCAACACTTTAAGTGACATCAAAAACATATCTCATATGTTCTTGGCTTTGGTTAACTCCATAAAGTCGTTGGCCAATACATGATGAATTTAGGAGAAATAGTCACCAAGTTAATGAGGTTAACCATATGTTAAGTAGACACTACACCATGCTCATGGTCTTTCTAGGATATTTGGTGAATTGACCTATTCACATGCTAAGCTGGTTACTGAAAGGTGTCTTCAAGGTCATTTTTGACTTTTGAACATTTAGGTGGTCATAATGGGTTGCTAGATCCTGCTTTTAATCTAAACATAGTTAATGAAATTAATTATATTCGTTGCCATCACATTTAGAGGCTAATAGGTCACACATAATAAGATGATTAGTTGGATTAAATATAGGATTGAATTAAGAATGACTTAATCAAATAAAAGGTATAATATGGAGGACTTAATTGTTAGTATATGCCCTAAAGCCAATCAGCTTGGATAAGGCATATTTTAGTTAACAATACAAACTAATCACTTAGTTTAATGTTACTAGCCTTTCCTTCATTTTAGTAGTATGATTGACAATTATAAACTACTAATTAGATGAAGCCCATGGAACATATTTAGCATTGCAAAAGAATTGTATATAAACTACTAATTAGATGAAGCCCATGGAACATATTTAGCCTTGCAAAAGAATTGCAATGAGTCACAATTATGGGAACCTTATGCATCAAACTTATGTTCTTAAAATAGTTCCTAGTTATTGTATTGCCAAGACCAGGCATTGGCAATGGTCAAAGAATAGCACGCATTATGCCTTCTTACTTATGAAGTAAGCAACTGATTTCATGAGTTGAAGCATATGGGATACTCAGAATGGCATGTGAGTGCTTGTTTTATGGAAAAAAGTTTATTAAACATGACCTTCTAACACCTAATTTTGTCCAAAGCCTTTCTAACAAACAAAGCACTATCGAGAACTCAAGTGAAATACATGCATCATTTCTAACATCCTAAACTTGATTAGAAAGCCAACATCATAATAATAATAATAATAATAATAATAATAAGGGATTGCAGGGTGACATGATGGTAATGAGGAAAAAAAAGGTTTGAAATGTCTAGAGACCGCATTAAACAATTGGAAATCTTTAGAGTGTAAAAAAATGTCATTTTCATGGAATTCAGGATGATGTATCAATACATTTCATTAGTGTATCAATACATCATTGAGTTTTGTTTATTCTAAGCCAAGAATATGCATTATATCGATACAAGGCCATATTGTATCGATAAAATGCCATGTTTTTCATGGATTTTTGGTTCTTGAAACAAAAATCTCAATACAAAAACTAAAAATATCAATACTGCATGACATTTTTTAGCACAAACAAACTTTTTCACCTAAGTTTTCTTACATTTCAACCTTCTAAAAGCCTTGGATTATTTATAACCATAAAAAAGGTCTTTCACCAACATTTTCACATTAAAACATAAGCATGAGAACCATCCACATAGCTTAAGCAATTAAAGCATGAATAAGCTTAGGATAAATTAGATTAATGCTTTAGTAATATTTGGGAACCAAATGCAATATAGTTTGATTGTTTCCTGACTATTTTGAGTTTAGTTCAGTTAAAATTCAATGTTATGCCATTTTGGGTTAGAGTTAAAGGCTTTTTCTTGCATAAAACTTAGATATGGCCATTTTGAGTAAGGGTTTTTCTTTGAAGCCAAACATCTGAGGTTGTCAACCAAACTTAGCTGAAACCCTGCCATATTAGAAAGACATCAGCCCTTGATCAGTTTACTTAAGTTTAGAGGGATTGCTTGCAAGCAAGCTTAAGTTTATTGTCAATATTTCTATGAAAATGCATAGAGATCGTAGCTAATCAGCTAAAGAAAGCTTTAAATGTCCTGGAGTGTCCAAAATGAGGGGAGCTAGTTTTTAACCAAGAAAAAAAAGATAAAGAAAAGACAAAAAAAAAGAGTTTCTTCAAGTTTGATCCAAGCTGGTTTCTCTACTTATTACTTTGTTTTTGATCATTTCTCTTTTTATCTTGTGTGAGCTTAAGTATCCTAAGCTATGCTTAGGTGATGATTTGACCAAAAGGTGTACAAACCATGTTTATGGCTAAATATTTAGCTATGATCTCTAAATGTTTTCTTTTGGTTTTTTTTACTGATTTTTTTTTAAGTTTCTTAAAAATCAGCTTTCCATCAAGAAAAACTTGTTTTCATAGATTTCAAAATAAGTTTGCATGATTTATGTTTATTTTCACCATGTTTTCCTTGTTCTTGCCTTTGTTAGTTATTCTATGCCATGTATTTTTTTATATTATATATGATTAATGTATTTTATGACATTTTTATGCATTATGATCATGATTTATACGTCCATGCATTTTTCATGAAATATTGTGATTATGGTAACGTCTCTATGCATAATGATAAAAGTATGTACATGTTGGTGAGATATTTTGAGAGTAAAAATCATCTATGAAACCATGTTTGTATGTTTATTGGTGAAAATGATGTTTAGAGGTGCATTTACGAGTGCTAAAAACATTTAGGGACCACTTTGAAATTTTCCCATAATGTTTTCATCATGTTATGGACCATTTTACAACTCTCAAGCATTTTTATGTCATTTGTTTTTTTTCCATGACTTAGGCATCTTTATGTCATTTCATGAATTTTTAATGTCATTTTAGTCATTTTTTATGACATAGGTATTTTTATATCATTCCATGCATTTTTATGTCACTTTTGTCATTTTCCATGACTTTAAGAATTTTATGTAATTTATGCAACTTCATAAATATTAGGGTCATTTAAGTCATTTTTCATGATCTGGGGACTTTTGTACAAATTGCGATATCACTTGCTAGATTGAGTCATGGCCTCAGTGAAAGTATCTAACTTTCATATTGATAATTTGCATATATGTGAGTGATTGTTGTGCGATCAATGGTGTTTGGTGGGAATTAGAAGTAGTTGGTGTGTAACTCACTACATCTAACATCAGTGAACCATTGGCAGAAGGAAAAATGTGGCATCACTAGGCCTGGTTCTAGACCCATAAAGATGTTTGAGTAGTCTTTATGCCTCCAATAGCCTGAGACTAGGTCTAAGGATCGAAATATGGATATGCTAATGAATCGTCTCCATAGTTAGCCTACAAAGATACAATATAGTTTTCCTACAATAGCAAATAAAAGCAAAGATAGTTAATTGGAGATATTATAATTAATTGATACATCTTTAAATTTTTTATAAAAATTATAAGATTGCAAAATAATACACAACATTAAGGATATAGTTACTTACAACTTACACTGACAGCATAGGACTTTTCATCCATGAAATCTCTAGAACCTTTGCCTTATCTATGATTCTAAGTGAACACTTCCATGATTGGCACATCACGCCACATTTATTATGACTAAAAAAGTAAAAACTAAAAAATGAACATTAATTATGTTAATAGGTGAAAATATCAAAATGTATAAGGTTGATTAGGTGCATAATCTGGCAACAAGTTATAAAGATATCAAGCTACATATAAATAACCCAAAATAAACAAGGTCAACTAAAAAAATCACTTCAATACCATCAAATGACATTATTCTATATATATGAAGAAAAAGACAAGTGCCTAAACCCAATTTTAAAGATAAAAGAAACTTCTGACCTTTGGGGCTTTGACATTTATGTTTAAATGCATTTTCCACCGAAATCTTTTGCCAACTAAAACAAATTCAAGTAAGTTAAAAAAGGAAAAACGGATATCTATATCTATATATATATATATAAAGACTAGGGAACTCTCAATAGTTTTGTAATAATCATCAATGAAATCAACCATCTTGTGACCATACTCTCTCAACGGCTTAACATCAGTAGCCTCAATTTGTTCTCCCAGCCATTTAATTCCAATGTAAATATAAGCAAAACCCAATAAAAGAACAAAAAGAACATCATTAATATTAAGGTGGCATTTGGTACTTTCCTATGCCAAGATTTTAATGGAATGCGATTCTTGAGAATGTGATTTCTAGGAATGTAATTCCTAAGAAAATAACATTATAGCATTTGGTATCCAAGGGAAATTGTTGATTAAAATGCTAACAAGTTACATTGATATATTTGATTCATTAAATACTTTCCTAAAAATGTGATTATAATTTTTGAAATTACCCTTGTAAAATAAAATACAAATTTTATTACTTTTAACATTTTTCAAAGATATTTATTATTAACAAACATTAATTTATTGTCAGCAAACACTTCATTTAATTGGTTTATTTTTAAATAATAATTAATTTATTTTAAATAAAAATAATGTAGAATATTTACGTCAAATTTTTTATATAGTTAAATAAAAATAAGTTTAAAATATTTAATAGGTATTTGAATTAGAATGTAATATAATTAAAATTTAATTGATAATAACTAAAAATTTTTCAAAATTAATTAAAATTTTCTTGATTTTGTAGTATAGACACCCTATTTTTTTCGAGCTAATATCCAAGGCATCAAAGGTCACTGTTCGAGGCATCATTGAGGTCATCTAGACAAGCATGGATCAGTCACCCATCATTTCCATCTAAGGTCAGGTGTACAAAGAGCCAATGGTGCATAAAATTTATATTTTTACTTGTATGTATCGATACATGACCCTTAGGTATCGATACAAGGCCTTCATGTCATCAAAATCCCAAAATCCACCAATCGTATCGATACAAGAGGCCATGTATCGATACACATGTTTAATGTATAAATACATTTGTATTTCTATCAATATAGGGTTATGTCGTAGCTCAAATCATGATTTTTGGCCAAAATGTATCGATTCAAGCTTATACGTATCAATACATTCTTCAATGTATCAATGCATCTAGACAAAATTGGTTAATAAAATGCCTTGTATCGATATATCCTGGCAAAAACTACCCAGTTTGTGGCATTTACACCCATTCACGCTATTCAATACAACATAAATTTGGTCATAATTTTGGCTCTAAAAATCTTCCAAACTCAAACATAACTTCATCCATATCATGTGCATTTTATTTTGGGTTTTAAGCATGGGTAATAACATTTTTGAATGGTCCACTTATTACTAGTGCATTTCACGTTATAATCTGATTTAATGAAGGGAAAAGATGAGACTACTCATTTGATCAACTTATGCATGACTTTCTTTAGTAGTAAGAATTGAGATTAATTAATCAAATGTTATAAACTCATTTCATGGTACAATGACTCATCAAGTTCTACATGCCAAATGTCCTAAATGCCCCACATTTGCTAGGTTTATTATGGCTAAAATCAATCTCTATATACATGTGATTTTTATACTCATACAAGAACATTTTCTACAGTGTTAAATCAGCCTCCCATGCATTCCAGCCTTAGCCTAAATGCTATTTCCATAGCTCCCTTTTCACCCTTACAAAAACCCTTCCAAACCTTCCATTTCCTTCATTTCTATTCTCTAATCTCCCCTCCGTTGATACTATAACCATCAAGTTCTTTTACATTACCTTCTTGCTAATCCATAGCAAAGAGAGGGAAAAAAGTAAGCTCAAAGTTGAATAGTTTTTTGCTCAAAGGCAAAAAGCAAGGATTAAAGCTTCTATATATAGCTTTTATCTCTTTATCAATCATTTTCTTTCTTTTACATCATCTTATCTTAGTAAGCTTTTTTATGAAAGGCATGACCCTATTCTAGGATGGCTCAGGGATCTTATAGCCTTAGTTATGGTAGAATTAGGACTTTTGATGCTTTATTAACCTTTTCACCATGTTTCATTATGCTTATATGTTTGGTTTATCTTGAAATCATGTTTTAGTGTTGTCTTGAAAATTCCAGCAAGTCTTATTTAAATATGTTTATATCATCTAACGTGGCATAATTCTTAGTGTCATTCATGAAGCTAACATCTCCATGCATCTTCTTGTTCATTTCTTTGCATCTTTGTCATCATTTTCATGTCTAAATATCATATTTGCTTATTTAAACATGCTTTCAATGTTTATTTCCATGAATGTCATATTTAGTTCATTATATGTCATCAAAATATTTGTTTGGATGCTTGTCAAAATCTGTTTTTCATAAAACCCCTAAGTTAGGTCCATATTAACTTCAATAAATGATGATTAATATGGACTTAATGTTTTCAATCTATTAATCCTTTAATCTTAGGGAAAAATCAAGCTTCCATGTTTGCATTCAAGGTTAAATGAGGTTAAATAATCTAAGTTTTAAAGATAAAATGTCTTTTTAAATTATCCCAAGTTGTTCGTGCCTTTATCTTGTTGTCTAAAGTCCCTTACTAGTGACAGTTAACAGGTTGATTCATCATCCCAAACTACTTCAGGATTGTTTGAATGAGATAATGAAGCCACTATTACTAACCCTTTTTTGTCACGGACATTTGGATGTTCGTAACCCTAGTCTAGTTCTAGGAAACCTTAAAAAACCAAAAACTTCCCATATTTCACACTGATTGCATTGTAATCATAACTTGAAAATCACTTTGAACCCTAAAAGGCTTTTCTTTAATTTTCTAACATTTTTCCCTTAAAGGGCATCGAATTACCTTTTTAATGGTATCTTGTTTGCCCTTAGATCACTCCAAATGAGACAGTTACGACTTTTTAAACTAATGCTATTTAGAACCCCTAGGATCAGCGACTTGCATTCTGTTTGGGCCATTTTGGCCTACCAGATGATTTTTCTAAATATTTTAAATATATTTTTGAAAATTTTCATAAAATTTATTTCTAGAAAGGGATTTCTTTCGATTTAGCAATTTCAAATGAGACCAAAATGATTTTTCAAAATCTACTGCACCATTTCCCTTGCACATGCTGTCAGTGTCAAAGTAGTCCCGATTTCAAAACTTATTTCCTCCTAGAAAGTGATTTTTTTGCGATTTTGAAATACTTTTATATTAATCCTCATCGAATTATCTTTCCAAAGATACCTCACTAACCCCCATTACCTTCAGATTAGGCTGAAATAAAATAAAAAAAGGACTAGTGCGATATTGTCCCTTACTTTCGGCATTCATCAAACTTAATTGATTTTCTCGAAATCCCTCTCAAAGTCATTCGAATGCTTTAAGATGAGATCGATCAACCCTCATCGAGTCTAAGAACATATGTCAACCTACCTTAGGTTCATATCAGCATGAGCATTTTTTTTCAAATTTATCAATTTCTATTTTTGCTAATTCCAACATTTTACATAAAAAATTGTCTGTTTTGTCAAGAAATATCAAAACTGACATTCTTTTCAATGAATATTCAATTTTCTTCAATTTAAGTTTTCCAATATTGGCTTTTCAAAAAATCATCAAAAATCAAATTGTCTCTCTCTTTCTCGAATTTGCTTTACACTTTTCAAAATTCAAACCTAATTTTTATGCCTCAATCAACCAATGGATCCAAATGTGCCTAAAAAATTGTTAAGTAGGTTATTTCTAGATAACAGATGATAATTATGAGATTCATTTTGATCATCCCTTCCCTTTTATTTTTTGTATGATTTAATTTATGTGATATTATCTTTTTTTTTTGTCTTACTAACACGTTTCTGTTTATAGTGTTCACTTTGCATTCATATTTTCAAAGCGTTTTCAAAAATCACAAAGGCAATGTTTCATGTCAGTATCCCTACGGTGCTTAACACGAAATATCCTATTTTTTCAAAATTAAATTTAGGGATAATTTTTGTCAAAAATCATTATGTTTTCCACCTCTCCGAGATGCATATAGGATTAAAATTTTTCTTAAAACCCAGATTTACTATTTTATAGAAATTCATGCATAAAAGGGGATTATATTAAAATTATTAACAAGTCAAATCGAGAAAATCAAAACCAAGAAATAGCTAGATGGCACCAATTTCGGACGTTGTTAAGGTGCTAATCATTCCCTACATATAACAAACTCCCAAACCCAACTATTGAATCTCTAGACCACACAGACAATGAAATCGATTTTTCGGGTTTCCTAACTCAAAACATCAATTTCAATAGGCATCTAATCATGCCTAGCCCAAATGATTGGTGACGACTCCAAGCGTTGGCCACTTTGTATGGCCATCCAAAACTAGTTGAATGAGCGATTCATTAGATAGTCTCCACTCATGATCAAGAGCTGGGAATTCGTAGTTTCTTGCACCCATCACATCAAAAAGGAAAAGTCCCAATCAAGAAGATATCCCTTTTTCAAGAAAATTATTTTTAAGTTGCGTGCACTTCCTTCGTGAGGGGAGGCACGTTATTGACATGTAGTTACTAAAAATACTGGCTAGTAAAAAATTTAGCTACCAATTTTTAAATATAAAAAGGGCAACTTTGTCTTAAAGATTTTTTTTTAGCTTTCTAACTATGTGATTCTGACCTCTTTTTATAGGAATTACATTCTCGTGATTGTGGAAAAGTAATTCCCAAAGGAAAGTAACATTCCCTAGAAAATGAACACTTTATTGCATACCAAATATGAGAATTTAATTGGTGAGAATATGATTCCAAAGAAAGTGATAACTTTCCATCAGACCAAGGGGTTTGATTGGGATCATATTACATAACCGAGGGTAATGTAAAATTTTGTTATGACATTAACATCTTTGTTTCAAAAATATTCTAGAATCTGGTAATTTGTTATTACCTACACTCACAAGATTTGGTAATATAGAGGGTAATGTCATACCCACCCTTTTTTAAGGTTATATAACATTCTCCTAACAATGTGAAAATTGTGCTACTTTTACCCCTATTTTTAATGTTTCTAGGCTGTCTTATCTTTAAACTTAAATAAAATTATAACCTAAAATTAAACCTCTTTAAATATAATTAATTTTAATAATCAAAACAATTTTACTTACAAATTTATTTATACTTGATATTTCTTACTTCTTATATTAAATATTCTTTCAAATATTGCAATTATAAATTTTATTGTTCAATATGTTACTTTATTTTAAAATAAAAATAGATATAAATCATTAAATATTAATTTTTTATAATAAAAAAAACACGTTATTTATTCATTCATATATTCTAGAGGGTGTTCGGGCAACTTATCTCTAATACCATCTCCTTCTCAAAAGAATAGCAAAGCCACCCTAAACAATTACTAAAGATATTTTCTCTAATTCAATATCCAGTTTTGCATTCAAAATCAACATCATGATTGCCATTTTAGGAGCCAACAATACACAATATGTCTTCATCCATTTGTTCCATACAATTACTTCATGCATTTGTTCCTC
Source organism: Adansonia madagascariensis (assembly GCA_038381835.1). Classification (NCBI taxonomy): domain Eukaryota; kingdom Viridiplantae; phylum Streptophyta; class Magnoliopsida; order Malvales; family Malvaceae; genus Adansonia; species Adansonia madagascariensis. Next base: position 1,613 of record JBBYHL010106125.1, on the reverse strand, counting down.
TGATTCAATTCCTTTATTCACAGTTATTATATAGTACTATTTTATTTTAGTTTTATGCAAAAGCACTATTTTTTAGTATTTAGCACATGGTTATAATTCATTGTTGTAAATATCCATTTGTCCATAGTTAAAATACATGAAAATGCAAGCAAAAAAGCTATAACTCATATTACAAGTCACTACCTAGTATTGGCTTATACAAAGGTAAGAGTATTTTAGTAATGTGAAGATTCATGAATGTTACATACCTGGCCAACCAAACATGTTAATCTTCAATGAAAGGAGGCCAACCAATGCATGCATGTTAGATTCATGGGAATGTGACTGCGTCATCTTGTAAGAGTAATCCTATTACTTTTGGTAATCTTATATTTGTATACACCTAATTTCGTCCGAGTCTTTTTTTTTTATAATCCTGAATATCCGAGATTGAGAACTTAACGGCAACCATCATTGGGAATGATCTTTTTCAGATGAATCAGACAATCTCAAAACCTTTTTATGCATAGTTAAATGGCTGCAAGTTCATGTGATAAAAAAATCATACTTTGATCTCTAATTTCAGATATACAAGAAGAATATTTAAGAGAAAAATCATTTTTTATGTTTTCTTGCCAAAATTTTGAAAATTTGTTTCTGCAGACAATATCACGATCAAAATTTTTAATTTTAAGAATTTTTAGAGAATTTTTCATTGAACTTAGGAAGTTGATTGTTGTATAATTATACTGATACTTGTATAGTATTTATGTCAATATGTACTTCAAAAAATCAAAAATATTAAAGGAAAAATTCATATTATCATTTTATACCATAGGGAGCTAGGTTGTCCATTTTTGTGACTAATTTTGAAGTTTTTCATAATATTGTGACTTTTATACTTGTAAAATTTTTCACGGTAAAATTATTTCGAATTTTAGATTTTTATCTTTACCATTTTATAAATTAATAAATAGGATGATATATCTTATTTAATTCATTTTATGTAAGTTTTAATGTATTCTTTGAAATTTTGTTGCTTCTAAAATACAAGTATTCCTTTATCTGTAAATTTTATGGTGGAAATTTTCTCAAGTTTTCAACTTCAAAATTCTTTAAAATTTTGTATTTAATTACCATTAAATAATTTTTTTCAAAATTTATTTTATTTTATACGTTTTACATTTTCCTCTAATTTTCAAAATGTTGAGTTTTTTATTCCATAAATTTTTTCGAGGGGATTTTTCCTAGTTTATAATTTTTCCAAAATCTGTTGATATCTTACTTTAGTTACCATGTTATTTATAATTTGCTTTTGTTTAACATTTAAATATGTTAGTTCTATAGGAAAATAAATATATATTTCATTTCATGGGCTCTTTCTGATTTTGATACATTGGTTTATTAGATAGAATATTTTGATTTGGATGTAATTGGTGTAGCCTTAGGTGTAATAATTTAAATAAAACGTATCTCTAGCCATTGTTGATCAAGAACCCAGACTTGCTCCAAATACACAAGGACGAACACCCCGTATAAGCCTTCTAGTCTATATCATTTTCTTGATAATTACCTTATGATGGTGCACAGGCAATTTCAATAGACTAGACTAGGGACCTATACTAGAAGACTAA
>JBBYHL010106015.1:0-34142 GCA_038381835.1 Adansonia madagascariensis | reverse complement strand
AGGAGACAAAACATAGGCATCTTTGATCTTTCATGCATACACAAGGGAACAATTCTAGGTACTTTGCTCAGCCAGTCAAAGTAGTGGTGCAAAAAGGCTAAAACAGCCTGCAACTGGAGAAAAGTCAGGCATGCCTTCTGACAAACCATATACATGAGAATGTTCCTTATCATTGGCTATTTGGGTTTTAAAAATTTGTTTAAATCTAATCACAAGCCCATAATTGAGGTGTGTATCAACATTAAAAGCAAAAAATTGTTTGCAGTCTTAAAACGTAAAGGCCTGTATCGATACTCAATGGATTTGTATCGATAATCATGCTCGTGTATCAATATATTTTGCCAAAAATCATAACTTTAGCTACTGCCAAGGTCTAACATCGATATAAACATGCTAGGTATCGATACCACACCTTAGGTATCGATACCAAACCCTCTTATATCGATACTATATGTGAAAATTCAAATTTTTGGTGATGTAAAGTTCTCTTATCAATACTTATGCACCAATATAACTTGCACGTACCTTAGGCTCTTTGAATTCCTCACCTTGGTCACAAACAATGGGAAATTAACCTATGTACTCATTTAAATGACTTTGGCAACACCCAAAATAGTGACCTTTAATGCCTTATTTTTACATTTTTCTTTAATATGAGCTATAGGCATCTATGACCTTTCTTAAAAAGAATTTTCGCTGGCACCGTGCTGCCTAATAGTGCCTGGTGACATGGCACCTGGCAATTATCCCTAATCGATTTTATTATTTTTTTATTTTATCATCTTTCAATTAAGTTTTGGGATGCCAAAAGATGGCTTGGACAAAATAAGGTGTTTACACTTATTTTGTAGGGAATCCTAGATTTTATAAACTTGGTCCACTTTAACTTTGCCCAAATTTGTTAGGCCTTTTTCTATAATTGTAAAATAGGATATCCACCCTTACATTTTCCAATGAGATTTCCTCTTTTCCCCTACCTCTCATTGTGGAGAATGATCCTTGATCAAAGTTCCTAAAAAAAACAATTCATTTGGCTCAAAAGTGGTAAGCAAAGGAAATAATTTCTAATTTGAGAAAGGATAGTGAAAGATAGCCATTTGTCATCTCAAACATAACCACATAAGCTAACAAGTCATTATTTGACAAAGAGTTTCTAGACAATCATAAGCTTTCTAGTCACATGATGTTGTATTCTATTTAATTTTTTCCTTTTTATTATTCAATTTTTAATTTTTCATGCCACTAATTTTGTGCCTTAATTCTCTTTTTTTCTCTAAATTTATGGTTGTATCTCTTTTTTTGTTCATCACTAATGAGGAATTATGGGATAACAAGATCAAAGTCTATACAAGGCATCTTATATATAATTAGCAAGAAATTTCTAGCTTTAGGTGGTTCAAAAAGAATATACCTCAAAACGGTGAAACCTTAATATTAGGCTATTCAAAGTTGTATGAAAGAAATAAGCTTAAATGGATTTCTAATAACAAAAGGTTGTGTTATTTACCTATTATGCCCCAGATGCAAATCAGATTTCAAAAACAATGATCAAAAGGTTCACATTTCAAAGGCTATAAATAAAGGTAAATTTTAGCACAACCTTAGCCCAAGTTACCATAGTTTTAGGACCATTACCGAGATCCACTTGATCTCCAAGGGAATCCATGAATAGTACATATTTGTTCTGTCATTGCTAATCTAGGTCGAGGCATTCACCTTATTAGTTGTTTTAAGCAATCATAGCTAGTGAAACTCAAAATCAATTCCCTAAAGTTATAAGCCTTTTAGTCAATCATAGTGTTCATGAAAATGTCTAGAAAATTAATGTAGGGGTATAGCTTTATTCATAACAGTAAATATCAATATTCTTGAAACTTTATAATATTATGCTTTCTCAATTTAAAAAAAAAAAAACATTTTGTCATTCTTCACACTAAAATCTTTGAATAAGGCCTACCCTAATTTATTCTATCAAACATTTTAAATCATGCATGCTTTAAAGAATTGTCCCAATCTAGAGACAAGTTCCTATTACAAAACATTTTTTCCATCATGTCTTTGTGCTTTCCCCCGAATGCATAAAAAACTACTTCTAACCTTTTAAGCATCCTTTTTCATTATGGCATCTAAATCCACTCAACCAGCATTGATCAATGTTTAAACTTTTTATTTCAAGCACACAAAATTTTTTGTAGTGTGACCACGAATGCCACAATGATAATCACAGTGTGCATTTTCATTGTACCAACTTGGTTATGGTGGTTGAATCAGCTCTATTGAAACTCTAGTGAAGAGTGGATTTTCAACAAGTAGAGGCACTAACTTTATATAAGAGATAAGGAGCGGTCAAAACTGATCCCTTTTCTTAAAACTTTTTGGCTGCCATTGACTTAGCATATTAATTAGGGAACCTCGAGTAAATCCATAAGCTAGAGAGCTTGCTGAGTATTAAAATGCCATCGGATACAAATGTAGAACTCAAAAGGTACTACCCTCGGAGGAGTAAAGTGGCTGGTATGTAGGATATTAAAGATATACGGCAAAGCTTCCTATTATGGCTTAGACCTCTTTTTCTTGCTTTGGACACCCCATTCTCTTTAGTACTAAATGTTTTACCTCTTTGAAGCTTTCCATTTTGAATTGCCTTTTCAATCATCTCCCCATAAATGACAATATCAATAAAACTCTTGGTAATATTCCCCATAAGCTTATCATAGAAAACACTAGGCAATATCTCTAAAAGTATACCATTATCTTTTTATCAGTCAATGGTGGATGTACCTGAGTAGCTTTATCCTTCCACATTTGTGCATACTACTGAAATGTTTAGGTGGGCTTCTTTTCCATATTCTGTAATGACAACTTGTCTGAAGCCCAAGCCGTTACATGTTTATAATGATCTAGGAAAGCTCAAGCTATGTCTGACCACATTTGTATCTTGATGTTATCAAACCAATATACCATTGAGTAGCAGCACCAATCAAACTGTCATGAAAATAATAGATCAACATTTATTTTTGCTTTGTAATCGGCCATTTTATAAGAATACATCCTTTTGTGAGTAACTAAACAAGTAGTTGTATTACACTTTTTAAAATCTAGAACTTTAAATTTATGAGGGATAACTAAACCAAACACAAGACCTAGTTCTTTGGCGTTTATATTCTTAAACTTATCAATACTCTCAATAGCCTTTAATCTCTTCTCTATCACAGCCTGTTCGGATGCCTTTTCTAATTTCACAGAATCATCGAGATCAAGCCTTAATAGATTAACTAAAGTAGACCCCCATGTAGCCCCTTTTTCCTAAACATGTGCTACATTATAGCTATCAGGTTCAAATATACTAGAGTAAATTTGGTGGATGAAAGAGTTTGTGGCATTTTGACCTGAGGGGCAACATAATTTGCTCATGGTACATTGATTGATTCACTGATTTACCTTTAGATCATTTATTTCTACCTGAGCACCCCATTTCCCAACTTACTTTATTTCTCTAGCAGAAATGGTCATCAATTCCATTATCTTGGCTAACTATTGCCTAAGCTCTTCTTAACCTTTTGTCATATTCTCTTGCACTTCCTTAAGTTTATCAACTCTTAAAGACAGATTACTTTTCATGCTCAATAGCACCTAATGACTTTAATACCTTCAAGTCGAAAGGAAAACTCCTTTAAAAAAAACTCTCCTATCAAAAACTCTTAATTTATCCTCCTAGGTTCATGGGATATATGTTTTGAAGGAATGTGCATGTATGCAAATGAGTGCAATCAAGCTATTAATACAACACATGAAATTCACTATTGAGCAAAAATTGCCCTGGAAAAACTTCAAGACATTATCATACCTCTTGCAAACAACTAATCTCATTATGTATAGTATAATGTAGGAACATTATTGCCTCAAAAAATACTAATGATGGTAGCATGATGTAAACAAAACAAACAAGGCAAAAGAATATCATGGACTAGTCATATAAGGAATAAGGACATCATACCATAAAAGACTTTAGATATTTTGAATGGTCCCAAAAATTTCATTCCTAAGGTTCGTAGCCTCTTGGGATAAAATGACACATTTATTTCGATATTAGTGTACATACCTTATATCTAGACTATAAAAAACTAGCCTTTTCGATACACGATCCTAATTTAGGGTGTCAATTTTCTTTAAGACACTTTTCTAAAATTTGACCTATCATGAGATTTATAGTGTCATCATTAGCCATCAATTCCGTAGTATAATGGTAGTTCAAACGTTTTTGACACTATAAGATTCATATGCAAAATTCTTAGGTGTCCATTCACCTCAGCTCAATTTTATTTTTTAGACATGTTTTAGCCATCAATCCTATAGCCAAATAGTGAGTTATAATCAAATGTAAATATAAACTCAAATCAATGGGATGATAAATATCTCGAGCGATGAAGTTTTTTCTGCACCACTTGAGATCTAGACTTGAAAATAAAGCGAGAGAAGGTTAGAAGCATGTCCCAGTTATTCTTAAACTTCGAGTTTTTCTAAACTTACGAGTATGGTTAACTAAATTTGGTTCCTATAGATCCTCATGTGCATGTTAAGAAACTTCTAACACACGTAGTCCCTAAATCATCCTTCTTGCCCGATAAAGATAGTTGAGGCACCCCGAACCTATGCCTACCATAGGTCTAGCAAAATAAGTTCGATTTAGGTGAGTACACTACTCATGTTCTACAAACAAATCATGAAAACAAGAGCAATAAACCCCGAGGGCTCTAGCCAACCACATGGGTTATTAATCACGCAATCAATTAATAACCCTATATATCCTAAAATAGGTCTTATATTTCCCCCCACATAGCACTCGATAGAGAGTCTAATGCATATGCTAGTGCAGTGCATATATCAATCATTTTTCTTATTTTATAAGCAAGTACAACATCAATTTTTTTATCTAAATGCTATAACAAGGTTGGTGCACATAAAAATATCATAATAATCAATCAAACAAACAAACAAAATCAATGATAAATATAGATGGGATTATAATTAAACACTGATTAAAATAGAGAAAAATTGAAACTTAGATAGCATGCGACTAGTCTGAGGCATGACTCTAAGATTTCTATAGTGGAGTCACCAAAAAAACTATCCTAATATATCGAGATATGAACTTCAATAAATTAGAACAGACAACACTTCGAATCATCTAAAAGCCGAAGCCAGTCAGACAAAACACTCACTTGTACCTCTCATACCAAAATACAAGAGTGACTGGATTAAGAAGTCACCACCAATCTTTTTTTGGATACAGGTGATCGGACACCAATTAAAACAATTCATTAAAGAGTTACAAAACTCTAGAGGAACAATTTTACAGCTTGCGTATACCAAAGATCTATAAAGTTGGGCTCGGTTACACCATATGTAAAAATTAATCCCTCTCGTGATGCCTAATACTTCTTACCAAGTAATCACTCGTATCCGAATTTGTTTTTCTTGATTTCAATCATATATATTTAATCACAATCCCTTTTATTTATTCCAAATCAAACAAATATCAACAAAAAAATGTATCCCAAAACTCTTATCGAGACTAGCTCGAATTACAGTTCATTCAGGGCTAAAATTATTTCTAAAGAAAAAATTCTATAAAACCATTAGAGCCCAAAAATACTCACTAATTGACTCCATATCAATATTTTTTATCGACCTTGACTCTATATAAAAGAAATCACAAAATACTACATTTAGATTAAATTGAGAAAATCATAACTTTGAAAACAATATTAAAAAAATCAACTTTATTTAATTCAACTTAGAAGCTTTAATGTGAGTCATTAAGGAAATTCTATAGGACACATCTAACCTATTGGCATACTAAACATGACTCTCGAAATCAATTTTGAGGTATCTGAATGCCTTGAAATAGTAGATACTAAACTCGGAGAGACTTGAAAATATGACAAATTTGACCTTTCAAGCTCTCTAAATTTATTCTAGATTATTCCTATAATATAAAATCACCAAATCATATTCAATGAATACTGACTCACTGTAATTCAACTAAAATATTAAAACAATGCTAGAAAATCATTTTGGCTATCATGTAAATATTTTAATTGGACACTATTGTATCGTATAGCATGTCCTACTAACCTACATTCGAGATTTTTTTTCTCTATTCATCTGGAATACCTATTGGATGATCCATACATGCTTGGAAAGCTTATTCATTCTAATTTTACCTAAAAATATAGGGAAATACATTAAAATATCATCCTTGTCAAAAACTATTTGTAATACTAATCAAGTGCTAAAATAGAGCAATGCAAACAACTCTAGTTCTAGGATTTTTCTATATTCATTTGATCAAAAAATTGAAGGTTTCAAAAGCCTATTACATAACCCAATCAATAAAGATTATAAGAAAAATACTAACAAAACCTAAGGTCATAAACTAATCCAAATATTTCTTTTTTATGAGACTACCATGCTGGACTGCAATAGTAGCTTTGACACAACTTGTGATTATAAAGCCTTTTGTCAAATTTTTAAAACACATTTCTATACATTTGAACATCCAACAATAAGGCCAAATAAACTTTATGAATGCCCTATAATAGGAAACAATAATGATTTCTAAGTGCGAAGACATAAAACTATGTTTTCTAACATTGGTGATATGCTTTTGAGTCATGCGAATGTCTCCACGTTTATCGTTTTTATTCATTATTATTTATTTTTAACTAGTGAGAGGCACACCAGTGCCACTCACCTGTGTGCTATAACCAGCAACCACAGTGACTCTAAAGAACAAATTTAACTCACCTAATCATCAGCTAATGACAATCATTAAGGCTTACCAAGTTTAGACTCAATAAAACATGTTTAAACATAAAAAAAAAAAAACACATTTTTATTTACCCTCATTCAGTTTTAATTTAAGCTATTTTATTTAATTTCCCAAGTTGCTCAATAAAAAGCTTATTAAACATAACCAAACCTTGATTCACCTATTGATTAAGTAAACCAAAGGTTGCTCTTAGGGGATCTTTTTAGAAAAATAAGGTTTTTATTCATTCTAAACACCCAAACATGCATTTTATCAAACAAATAAAATACTAACCTATGGTTTTAGCAATTAATCATCCACAAAGCATATTCTAAACACAATTTCAACATGTTTGAATACTTCTAAACTAATTATGCTCATCTAAGTCATTAATTCTCATCAAATTCTCATCATTTGACAATCAAACACAAGAAAATAAGCTTGTATTCAAATCAATTAACATAATTAATGATCAAAACACACTTTTAAACATTTGAGGTCAACACTTATAAATTAATTCAATTAGGCATAAATTTTAGCTTATGCAAGTTCAAATCAACTTAATTCATCTAGGTTTTACCAATTAAGCATCAATTATGTAAAGCCCATTCAAGTATACCTAAATACTACCATGGTCAAACCTAGCTAAGGATCTTCTAAGTTGTTTGAGTGCCTTTACAAGTTCAAGAATCTAGAATTTCATCATTTATTTAAGTTCTATTTACTTTGATTTTAGCTCAAACTAGCTTAAATTAGTAAGATCAAGCAAGAATAAATTAATTAAACTCAGATTAATCCTATATTAAGCTAGCCAAAACAAGTTTTCTCCATTTCCTTAGATTTAAACACCATATTAAGCTAGAGAATCATGATTTCAAATTTAAATTTTTTAACTTTAGCACAGAGTGATTAGATTCTAACTAATTAAACTTAAATCATCAAAATCTTAGGAAAATAGGTTAGCCAAAACCTAGGCTAGATTCCAAAATTAATCATGTAATCATGCTTAGAATAACTTGAAATCAAGTAAACATAGCTCAAAATCAAATCAAAACATCATAGCATCAAGAGTCAAGGTGGCCGAATGCTATAGAACATTGAAAACAAGCTTTACTAAAACACGTTGAAGCGTGTAAAACCATAAACCAAACATTTAAATCAAGAAATTGAATTGAAATTAAAGAGAAAAATGAAAGATTATACCTACTCCAAGCTTGATTCTTTCTTAAAGATGATGAGAGTTTAAGAGAAAAATGAATATTCAAGATTTTCTAAAATTTTCTAAGAGCCTAAAAGCTATAAAATTATGGTAATCGCCCTTATTTATAGGCCTTAAAATTGATGATTTCAGCCTTAGTCATCCTAGGGTGATATCAGCTTAATCACTAACTTCCAAACTAATTTAAGGGAAATGACATTACTACCCTCAATGAATGGATGATTACAATTCACATATTTATCACATGAGAAATTCGACCAAGGCATTATTCCCACACTAATCTGTTTACAACTTTTTATGCCCTTCAATTAACCATGATATGTTTATTTAAAAATGCAATTGAATGTTTTGTTCTATAGTAAAAATTTATCCTAATGACCTTCTTCGAGAAAATCTAAATTTTCTATCCCAAACCTCTCAGATTAAGCCCTCGAGAGTTCCTGACATTCTAAATTTTGAAGGACTTTTCATGACTTGTCCCTATTACACTTGTTTGACCTGAAGTCTACTTTCAATTTTATTTTAATGTAAACAATTTCAAAATCCTAGTTATAAAACTCTTCCAATCTTAAAATCTAATTTTAGGCTAAAAGGTTAACTTTTTATAGTTGACTTTACTTATAATTAATTTTTGTCACGTTGTTGACTTTTGATTTAAACTTCTAAAACAAGTCTTTTTTCATGCAAATATCATTAGTAAATGTTTTTTTCACCTTAAGAGACACTTAAAATTAGCTTTTTGACATTTTTAGATTTTTTAAACCCAGGTCTTGATTTTCAAAATCTAACACTTACCCCTTAAATCAAATAATTAAGCCTAGATGCCTTATTACATTAAACAAAACTCATAGAAACTAACCTTAATTAGACCTTTCTATCATCTATAACTCATTCGAGAATATCAAGATTGAGAAAAATTCCATCTAACCCTAAAATCAAAAAATTTCATCCACACTTATTCTCTAAGTTATTCTAGTAGCATTCTGGTATGGTTTGACATGGTTTGGCCTGTATGCTTCACTCTATGAGGTTTGGGTTATCATCTAAATTGGTATCCAAATCAATCCTTATCTAGTAAGGATAATTAAAGCACCCTAATCATAGGCCTATTGCAAGTTTTGCAGAACAGATTTAATCCAGCGAATGTATTTCCCTATGCAAATGCAAAAGGTTACTTATGAGAGACATAGGCAATTTACATCTCAAAAGTTCTTGCTATGCCTAAACTGAAGGTTACTTACGAAGCCAGATAGTTCACTTCTTTTTGGTATTGGGGACCTTAATTCCCCCATCGAGTTGGGTGAAAATCTAATGCAAATGCAAGTGTATAATATTTCTCGAGGAAATAATTAAACCTTATAACCATAGTTATCGAATTGATAGTTACTCAAGAAGAAGGTAGTCCCTAACAATCAAAAGACAAAAATTATAATAGGCAAAAGATTAGTAGATAACGATAAAAGGGGATTATTGTTAAATAATGACCAAAATTGAAGAAACCATGAACCAAGTGAGACATTACTAGTTATAGGCCTAACTCTTTAAGTGTCCCAAGTAGAGTCGCCAAGCTATCGTAACTGACCTTCTAAAAGTTTTTGTGGAATAGGAATCACACATGGCTTAAATGTATGTATGAGAGAAATGGTGAACTTTTGATGAGTGAGGAACACAATAAAGGGACCGTCGGATGAATCGCTCATTCAATTGGTCTTGGATGGCAACCACAAAGCGTCCAAAGACTTGGAGTCACCATCGATCACTTAAGGCTAGGTACGATTAGGAGTTTATTGAAATGGATATTTTGAGTTACAAAACTCGAAGCATCGATTCCATGGTCTATACAGTCCATAAATTCATTAGTTGGGTTTGAGAGTTGGTTACACACAGGGAAGTACGAACTTCCCCATGACACCCAAAAGTAGTACCTGCTAGCCATGTCTTACATTGGCTTCATCTTGTCATTACTTTGATATAACCCTATTTTTATGTATAAATTTTGTATAAGATAGTAAATCGGGTTTAAAGAAAATTTGAAGCATATATGCGTTCAAAGATGTAGGGAACAAAGATTTTTTAACTAAAAATGATTTTCAGATTTAATTTTAAAAATTAAATATTTCGTGCCAAGCATTGAAGAGATACCAACAAAGAATATTGCCTTGTAATTTTTTAAACCAAATTGGAAATATGAATAAAAAAATGGGCACCACAAAGGAAATGTATTAGTAAGACAAAAAAGAATATAATAAATATAAACACATAAGAGTATAGAAAGGCACGGTCGATCGAGATGTATCTCATAATTATCTAAAATTATTGAGAATAACCAAAATGATAATTTTGAGACGCGTTTGGATTCGATAGTCATTTGAGGCTTGGAGAAAAAAGGTTTTGATTAAAAGGCTTAGGATGTCTAAAAGAGAGAAAATTTAGATTTTTAGTGAAGTTTTGAAAAGTAAGGCTAGAAGACCCTTAAAAAGGTGGGGTTGGAGTATCCTCTAGGATACTTGTTGGAAATTGGAAGGTTTTTGGATTTTTTTTTTTATAGAAATGTAAGTTTTAAATTAAAACTTGATATTTTAAATAGGAAATAAAAATTAATGTTGAAAAGTGTTTTAGCCTTGATCTGCCTAGTGGGACCTATGTTGTGATTCAAGGCTCTATAAAGAATTAATCAGATGTATTTCGAGGCATTCAAATGCCCAGAAATCCAATTAAAGAAAATCCAATTAGATTTCTTTAAGTTTAAAAATAATGGACAACATCATGATGCCCACCTTCCTAAATTTATTTCGAGTTCATCTAAAGGCTTTAAAAGGCAAAGAAGGTGTAGTTGGAAAGGTAACTTGATAAGGATTAATGTCTCTACGTGCCCACCTTTAAAACTTCGGATGATCTAAAGGGCATAGCATGCTTGACTCATAAATAAATGATGGTTGGTCATGGCTGAGCCTTTGAGTTATCTCTTGATTGGGATTTAGATTAGGTATAGTGATATAAAAATGAGAGAGAATGTAAGGCGAATCGATCATCCAACTAGTCTTGGATGGCCTCCACAAAGTGGCCATAAACTTGGAGTCACCATCGATCATTTCGAGCTAGGCAGGATCGAATGCTAATTGAAAACAATATTCTGATTTATGAAACTCGAAACATCAATTTCAAGGTCTACAAAGTCCAAAGATTCGTTGGTTGGGTTTAGGAGTTGGTTACGCGTGGGGAAGGATTAGCACTCCTATAATGCCCAAAATCTATACTAATTAACTATGTCTCACTTCGGTCTCGGTTAAATCGATTCCATTTAGTCATTATTTAGATATAATCCCCTTTAATGTATGAAGTTTTTTAAATTGTAGATCTAGGTTTTAAAAGAAAATTAGATCACCCATATGCCTCAAAGGTGTGAGGAACATAGGGATTTTTTATGAAAATAATGTCTAGATTAGATTTAAAAATTTAGATGTCTTGTATTAGGCACTAGAGAGATACCAACACGGAACATTGCCCTACAAAGTTTATTGGAAAACAAATTTTAAATATGAATGCACAATAATCACCACATGAAGGAAACACATTAGTGAGGTGAAAAAGAATATATTAATATCATAAACAAAAAAGAGGTTTTGGACTCAATGGTAATCATAGATAAAGGAATGCAAAAATAAGGGACGATTAAAATGTGTCTCATAATTATCTTCGATCACTGAAGAATAACCAGGATGACAATTTAGAGAAGGGTTTGGATTTAATGGTAATTTGCAAGATAAAAAAAGATTTTAATCAAAACAATTTAGGGCATCCGAACGAGAGAAAATTTTTGGATTTTTTGAGGTGAAAGAGGGTTAGAGTATCCCCTCAGAGAGGCGGTTGGAGTATCTCAAAAGATAAAATTATGAAAATAATTAGGAATAAAGAGAAAATTTGAGTTTTTTTATGAGGAACAGGGTTGGGGTATCCCCTCAAAGTAATGGGGTTGGAGTATCCCCAAAGATGAAAATTTTTAATGTTTTAAAAGAAATATTTTTCTTTTTTTAAAACAAGATTTTGAAAATAGAAAATCATAGGTTGTATAGTATAAAATATATTTTTGCCTTAAGCCTTAATTCAAGTCTAAAGGGCTTGTGTTGTAGGGGAACCCATCGGATGCATTTTGAGACATTCGAATGTCTCTATAAAGGAGATTCAAAAATTAGGTTAAAAAAGGGACAGCATCATGTCATCTCTCTTCTTGAATTTATGTCAGTTCATCCAAAGGCATTAAGTGGTGAATGACATACCTCTGGAAAGATCACTCGATAATGTTTAATGTAAAAATACTCCAAAAATCGTAAAAGAATCACCTTCTAGGTAGAATTAATTTTTGAATTTAGTTCTGTCTCGACACTGGCAACATGTATAAAAAAAAAGGGCATGATGGACTTTGAAAGATCGTTTTAGGATTATCCAAAATCATGAGATCATGAACAATAACTTTTCAGAAAGGGAATTTCATTAAGTTTTTAGGAAAAATATTTAAAAATTTCAAAAAAAAATCATCTGATGGGCCAAAATGGCCAAAACAGAGTATTATGCGCTGGTTTCAGAGGTTTCAAATAGCAAAAGCTCAAAAAATCATAACGCCTCACCTAACATGATCTAAAAGCGAACAAGACACCATTAGAAAGGTATTTGGATAATCTTTAAGCAAAAATATAAAACAAATCAAGGAAAATATTTTATGTTTTGAAAATGATTTTCCAAACTTAGACTAAAATGTTGCCAGAGCAAATATAAAGGGCTGTTTGATATTTTCAAGGTTTTTTCAAAGATAGGCTTGAGTCTAGGATGTCTGAACATCCATAATAGAAAGTAACATGGGCATCACAAGTTTATTCCATAATCTTGTAGTAGTTTGGGATGATGAAACAACCCGTTGACCATGTCACTAAAGAGGGTATTAGACTCAAGATTAAGGCTTAATATTTAAGTAAAAGAAAGCTGAAATTTATGTCTATGAATCCAGACTTGGGAGGTTTAGTTTGTCCCTAAGATTGGAGGACCAATGTGATAAAACCTTAAATCCTTGCTAATCTCCATCTATTAGAGATAGCATGAACTTAACTTAGGGATTTCTTTTAAAAATTAGATTCTTAGCAAACAAGCATGCATCTTGAAAGGAATAACATAAAAAAAAAACATAACCTGCACAAAGATAAATAGGGACTAAACATAAAAACACACAAAAGTGACATTTTAAAATGGAAATAGGTGACAAAAATGTAAGAAGATGACAAATAATGTGTACGAAAATGATATGAACATATTTAAACAAAGAAATGTAGGTTGGAGTTGTCAAGACAACATTTTTATGTCATGAGACTCTTTAAAACAAAAAAAAATGCATGAATATACATAAAACATGTTAAGGTGAAATTTAAGCACATGAAAATAGATGAAATATGTTAGAGAATGCATGAATAAGGCACTGATCTGATGATAGAATGAAAGAGTAGAAATTTGACCTACTAAGCAACATCAAGGCATCACAAGAAAATCGGGATCCTAAGGATACCACAACTAAGGCAACAATAATGAATGAGAGTCCTAGGATGATCATGGTAGCATAAAGGGCTTACTAAAATGATGTAGATGATTAAAAGAGAAAATGTATGGAACAAGGTGGAAAATAAACCAAAATTCTTGAACTTTTCTTTCTTCCTAAAGTAGTGACTTTTAGCACAGTTCCTTCCTTCTTTTTGCGATTATTTGGTAATAAAAGAATGAAAGAAAGAAGTTTTATGGTAATAAGGTTGATGGTGCAGTCTTTTAAGGGTGAAAGTGTGTGAAAGGTTGAGTTTTTAGAGGTTTTCTGGTGGAAATTTAGGGGAGCTACGGGAATGGAAGAAGGTTGAGATGAAAGGTAATGGAACAGTGTTTTTTAGAGAGTTTTAGGGCTAAAGATTGCTGGAGGATTCTTAGGAATGGATAAAGCCTTTTTTTAGATTGCTAAATAGCTCTTTTTTAGGAATGGTTAAAAGTTCTTTTTCTTCTCTTTTGAGATGGCTGGTGGTCCTCTTGAGAATGGATGGAAATCTTCTTTTATTCAATGCTCAGCCAATGCTTTTAAGAGACAAAGCAAGGGCATTTTTTATCTTTCCCTCCTACACTAGGGAACATCTCTAGCTACCATGCTCAGCTGATTTTCTTCCTGTTGGTTATGTCATGCTGAGAAAAGCAGTAGAAAGGCTGCAATAGCCTCTAAGCTAAAGATATGGCTGACATGCCATCTTACAACCGTATATCTTATGAGATTGACCCTTGCCATTGGTTGTTTGGGCTCTAAAAATTTGGTTAAATCTGATCATAGGCCCAAAGTCTAGTTTTGCAATGATTTATAATGGTTTCTTGGTGCAAAAACATGTTTGAATCAAATTTTTGAAGGCTAAAAAATGGTTCAAATAGGGCAAAGATACCTTTCTATATCGATACAAAACATGTTGTATCGATATACAAAGCAATTTTTGCCCATAAGTATCGATACAATAAGGTATATGTCGATACTAAAAGCAAAATTATTTTCAATTTCGAGACTTAGAGGCCTGTATCGATACTTCATGGACTTGTATCGATACTCATGCTTATGTATCGATACATTTTGCCAAAAATCACAACTTTAGCTACTGCCAAGTCTGTATCAATGCAAACATGTTAGGTATTTATACCTTACCTTAAGGATCGATACCTCTTGTATCGATACTATATGTGAAAATTTAAGTTTTTATCGACGTAAATGCCTCGTATCAATACTTATGCACCAATACAACTTGCATGTACCTATGGCTTCACTATTTACCTCAACTTGGTCATAAACAGTGGCAAAATAATCTGTGTCCTCATTTGAATGATTCGGTGACACCATGAACAATAGCTTTTTATGCCTTATTTTTACATTTTTCTTTAATACATTCCATAGGCATTTTAGACCTTCCTAAAAAAAATTTTCACTTAGTGCCATGTTGCCTATTAGTGCCTAGCAACATGGCATCTAGCAGTCACCCCCCAATTTTTATTTCTTATTTTATGATTGAATCATCTTTTAATTAAGTTCTGGGATGCTAAAAGTTGGACCAGACAAAATAAGGCGTCTACGACTGCCCCCCTTTGGCCGTTGCTAAATATTAGGAATAGGGCAAAAACAAATAGCATAATTTTGTTTAAGTAGGATGATGGTTTCGTATACCTGGAGAGAAGTAAAAAGCTATTTAGTATTATACCAAGATAAGTCGAATATACTTGCAAAAGAAAATTCAATGAGTTTCGTAGGGTTTGGCCTCCCTACTGGTTTTTTTTTATTTAACCCCAGACAAATGCCATTAGCCTGCATGGGCTTTGACTCGATAAGCATCTAGCTCTTTATGGACTAAAGTAGATAGGTGCCACCAGTTTGTATGGGTTTTGACTCGATAAGCGTCCAACTCTTTGTGGATTGAGATAGATAGGTGCCACCAGTTTGTGTGGGCTTTGACTTGATAAGCATCTAACTCTTTATGGACTGAGGTAGATAGGTGCTACCAACTTGTGTGGGCTTTATGGTAGGTAACAAAAGACATCCAACTCTTCATGGACTGAGGCAAACAAGTGCCACTAGCTTAAATAGGCTTTATGGTAGGTAAAGAAAGGCATCTAGCTCTTCATGGACTAAGGTAGATAGGTGCCATCAATTTATGTAGGCTTTGTGCTAGGTAAGAAAAGGCATCCTACTCTTTGAGGACTGGAAGAAAATGATTTTAGATACCTCTGTTGGATGATTTTCAATGAGCACGTAAGGTTAAAGATATTTACTTAATGCCTTTTGAGGTTTTTTAAAAAATGAAAAATTATTTTTTAGGTTTCCTACAAATTTGACTTTTGTATATGAGAGCTGATACTTGTAGGATGTTAGTTGCTACATAATACATGGGGATGTAAGTGCCTATGTAAATGATGCAAGGATAATAACTTTAAAAGCCTAATCAAGTAGTCAATTTTGGCCTTCTTTAACTGTTTACTCTTTTCTGAGTTTCTGTGAAGTGGCCTTTTACCCTAGGGCTTGTCAATCTTGCTTCTAATTTTTAGAGGCTTTGAATGTAAAGGCTGTCTTTTAAAGGTACAAGAGGTTTATGAATGTGAAAGGATGGACTTTAATTTAGATGACTAATGCGTGGAAACTTTTATTATATTGAATTTGGTGAGTATGAAGGATTCCACTTTGCTAATTATGATTTAAAAGGTGTCTTTGGTGGTCTGGTTAGGCTGTTCAAAATCTTGGTTACGGATGACAATTTGAAAAGAACTTTAGCCCCTTATCTTTAGGCTGAAGCTTAATAGAAAGAGGTTTTGAGCATATTTTCAAGATGTGAGGTCCCAAAACCAAAATAATTATGGCCCTAAAAGTTTTGTTCTTAGTCTTTAAACAAGAAAAAAAATTTCTTGCAAAGTTCTATCTTTCCAAGTAATGCTAGGAAGTCTTGTTATTAGTTTTGTTCATTTATCAAGCATTATCAATTAAATGATAAACATGATGCAACATGGAATACAAGGTTACAAAAAATTTTTACGATAAATCAATTAATTATACTTCATTCAAAGAAAAATTGTACAAGCCATGATAGACTTTGGAGATTTTGAAATGCAAAAAAGATAAGATAGGTCTTCTGGTCAATTGGCCCCTGATGCTGATGACATGAATCCTCTACTGAGTGCTTTCAGAGATTTCTCTCAAGCAATCTGGTATTAGCCGAGTTACAAGAAAATTCCTTAAATTTCCCTATTGATGTGCCACATCATGGTTAGCCTAAGTTAGTAAGCCCAAAGGAGGAAAATTTTGAGTATACATGCCTAATCATACGATCAAGAGCTAAAAGAGTTAACTTGGTATATTATGTGCTCGGTAAAGAAGATCCTTGAAGATTCTAAAAGTCTTTTTGAGCAAGAAAGTCAGCAGCATGCAAATTATTACTTAATTCCCAAGGCTTTATGTTTTTTTATGAAGGTTTTAATTCCTTAGCTTGCAAGGAAATTAATTCCATTGACTATTTTACTTTCTTGTTCAGCAAGCAATACCTTAATTAATTAATTAGGATTCAATTTTCTTTCTTGTAAAGGTCTTTGGCCAAATCCTCTACTATAATTAAAATATCTTATGCTTGTTTATGGGACATTTAAAGTTGATCAATAAAGGATTAATAAAGTAGCTAATTATTTTCAATTCTTTTCTCTTATCTAAGTCTTCTTGGTGGTGAGTTTGTAAGACTTATCTTTTAGGTTTCTCATCCCTAAAAGTGGCGTCTAACCCTTGTATTAATTATGACGAGGATTCTTATCAATCAATCAAGGTTTTTTCCTTTCATCCTTCCAACTTTTAAATTTTAGATTTAGGTTTCTCATCCTTAAAAGTGGCGTCCAGCCCTTATATTGAATATGGCGAGTATTCTTATCAATTAATCCAGGTTTATTCCTTCCAACTTTTAAATTTCAGATTTTATTTTCTTGTATTCTATTTTGAATAAATTTTAGATTTTATTTTCTTTTATTTGAACCATTAAAGACATATTTTCGTTGAGTTTTATTCTTATAAGGCTCATCACCCATGGTGCGATGGAGGCCTCTAAGTTAGGTAGTTTTCATTTTTTAGGTACAAGTATCAATAGGATTTGGTGGGGTTGATCAGTATAGAATAGGTGGATTAGGTTATGATCAGGGTTATGAATGTGGGGAAAATTAGTTTTAGGCTAGTGATGGTTTGGCCTTGACATGGTTTGAGCAGAAGAGTCTAGTCACTTAAGTTGCCTTCTCGGGTTTTCAACTTAAGCTAGTTCTCTTTTTTCTTCTCTTTATTCTTTTTTTGTCTATTTTTGTTTTTTTTTGTTTTTTTAGAAAATGGAAGGAAAATAAGAAATAGGATGCCCTTTTGGGTTTTCATTCTAAAATCCTTTTAGGCATAGTATCTCTTAACAGAATCAAAGTTCACAGGGTTAAGTAGGTCACTACCATCCATCTCAGTTAAAATTAGGGCTCATTCAAAAAATACATGTTTCACCACATATGGCCTTTCCCAATTTGGGGTCCATTTTTCTCAAGCATCTTTATGGATCGGGAGAGTTTGTTTGAGCACCAATTATTTTTTTGAAACTGACGAGGATGGACCTTTTTGTCATGGGTTCTCATTATGTGTTTTTGATACATCTGCCCATGACAGATGGCTTTGATTCTTTTCTCTTAGATGAGATTGAGCTGCTCATATCAGTTTTTAACCTATTCAACCTCTTTAAGCTGCGATTCCATTAAAACTTTGAGTGAAGGAATTTTAACCTTGATGGGTAGGATAGCCTTCATGATGTAGACCAAAGAGAATGGGTTAGCACCTTTGGAAGTTTGTACCGCCATGCGATAGGCATTTAAAGTAAAAGGTAACTTTTCATGCCAATCTTTGTACGTCTCGACCATCTTTTCAACTATTTTTTTGATATTCTTGTTGGCTACTTCAACTGCCCCATTCATTGTTGGACTGTTAGGAAGAAGTTTTGATGTTCAATCTTGAGTTGAGAGCAGACTACTTGCATTATCTTGTTTATCAGATTTTATCCATTATTTGTAATGATTTGTTCGAGAAAACCATATCTACAAGTGATGTCTTATTTCATAAATTTACGTACAACAGATTTGATGCATCAGCATAAGAAGCTGCCTCTACCTATTGGTGAAATAATCGATAGCAACTAAAATGAAGCAGTGCCCGTTGGAAGCTTTAGGGGTAATCAGTCTGATCATATCCATTCTCCATATAGAAAAAGGTCATAGAGCTATCATAACATGTAGAAGTGTTGGTGGAAATGGATTTTGTCAGCTTAGATTTAGCATTTGTGGCACTTTCTAGCATAGTCAATGCAGCCCTTTTCAAAAGTCAACCAATAATAGCCTAATGGCATAACTTGCTTTGCCATTCAATGTCCGTTAGCATGCATACCGCAAATTCCTTCGAGAACTTCTTCAAGTATTCTTTTTGGCTTTAAAGGCATCCACGCATCAAAGTAGCACCTAATCCCAACCTTTCTTATACAAAATCCCACCATCCAAAATGAAGCTCGTGGCTACTCGTAGGATGGTTCTCTTGTCAGTTTTGGTGGTGTCTCAAGGTATCATTGATCCTTCATGTACCAAAAGATGTCATGATACTATGAAAACTTGTCCTTCTCTTTTTCAATATTCTGACAATGTGCCAAGGCTATATAGATACTCATCTAAATAGGAGCAATGTTCGATTCTCTATTAACTTTGAACATAGATGACAAAGTGGCCAAGGCATCACAATTTGATTCTCTTCTCGAGGTGGATGCTGAAAGTTAATATCATCAAACTCTTTTTTAAGTTCTGAGATCAGATTACTATAGTTGATCAATTTAGCATTGTGCATTTACCATTCTCCTTTAATTTGGTAAATGATAAGGGCCGAATCTCTAAATACTTACAATATTCAAATGCCCCTTTTAATAATTGCTTGGAGTCCCATGATGCAAGCCTCATATTCAACTATATTATTGGTACAATCGAAGTTCAATCTTACAATGAAAAGGTATGGTTTCCATCAAGTGAAATTTAAAATTACCTCAATTCCATGTCCTAATGCATTTGAAGCTCTATTGAAGTACATTTTCCAAGACAAGCCACACTGGATAGTGTTATCTGCCTCATATATGCACAGTAAATCTTTGTTAAAAAAATCAAAGTCTAATGGCTAATAATCACCGATTGCTTGGCTTGCCAAGTAATCTTCTATTGTGTTACACTTGATGGCTTTCTAATTTATGTACAAGATGTACTCGAAAAGTAGGACTTGCCACCTGGCTAACCTCCCTGATAAGGCAGGAGCTTAGCTCAAACACTTGATTGGATCAAGTTTAGAGATTAGCCATGTAGTATGGTACAGCATGTACTATCTTAACCTTCGGGCCATCCAAGTTAGAGCACAACATAGCTTCTTTACAAACGAATAATTATTTTCATATTTTATGAACTTCTTGCTCAAGTAGTAAATAGCCTATTCCTTTTTGCCTGACTTATCATGTTAACCCAATACTCAGCCCATTGACTTGTCAAAAATAGATAGATACAAGATTAACAATCAACCAGGCACTAGTGGCACAAGTATTGAAGATTCAAAAGTTAATATTTGACCTTGTCGAAATCCTTTTGGCATTCTTCATTACATTCTCCAGGATTTTATTTTCGAAGCAGCTAAAAGATTAGATCACATTTGTCTATCAACTAAGATATGAATTAGGTTATGTAGTTCAACCTTCCCAAGAAACTTCTTACTTTTTTTTGAGTTTGAGGTGGCAGCAAATTTGGATAGCCTTTACCTTGTCGAGATCAACTTATGTTCCTTTCTTGGTCACAATAAAGCCTAATGGTTTACCGAATGTGACATTGAATGTGCATTTGGTAGGATTAAACTTAAGTTGATATTTTTGCAACCATTTGAAAAGTTTTCATAGGTTGGCACTATGGTCACTCTTCTTTGGTGATTTGATGATCATATCATCCACGTAGACCTCTATTTCTTTGTGCATGAGGTCATGGAATAATGCGACCAATGCCTTCTAATAGGTTGTCCCGACATTCTTGAGCCCAAAAGGCATCATTTTGTAGTAAAAAATGCCTCTATGGTTACAAAAGTGATCTTTCCATGTCTTCAGCTGCCATTTTGATTTCGTTATAGCCTAAAAATCCATCAATGAAAGAAAATAGTGCATTTTTGGCAGTGTTGTCTACTAGGATATCAATGTGAGCCAAAAGAAAACTATCCTTAGGGCTGCCTCAGTTCAAGTCTCTGTAGTCCACACACATCCACACTTTACCATTCTTTTTAGGAACTGGGACTATATTGACTAGCCATTCAGGATATTTGGCTACCTTGAGAAAACCTACTTTAAATTGTTTCTTCATTTCTTCTTTGATATTCAGAAGCATTTCAGGCTTCATCCTTCAAAGCTTTTGTTGTATGGATTTACATTTAGGTTTGAAGGGAAGTTTATGGACCATAATATTACTGTCTAATCCACGCATGTCTTGGTAAAAACAAGTGAACACATCTGATATTCTTGAAAGAGACTTATTAGTTTGGCTCGAGTTAATGGTTTTATAAAGGTTTCGATTTTTTTCTTTTGGGTCTTCTTCCATTCCAAGGTTTATGGTTTCGATGGATTCCTTATGAGGTAATATCTATTTTTCTTTTTATTCAATTAGTCTCAGCAAGTCTGCAGGGATGGGGTTCTCTTCAGAATTCTCTTCAGACTCAACCTCACTGACTTAGATTGGTTGTTTGAAATTGATTCGAAGTCTCAGTATGAACATTCATGTCACCTTTATCAAGGTAACTAAAAAAATGGAAAAAGAACAATATTGGTAGAAAAATATGTAGAGAAAGGTTTAAGTGTTGGCAAGAACTATGAACACCAAGGATGAAATGCATAATGCTTAGTCAATTTTATTGATAATGCTTAATAAAAGATGCCTATACAAAGGATCCTACAATGCTTTTAGGTAGAAATGTATAGGTTTAGTTCATAGCATTACTTTGAAATAGACTTGAACAATACAGGAATCTCAGTTTCAGTCCAAACACTTAGAATAAATCCTTGAAGGCACAGACTAGTCTCTAGGCTTATCGCTGATGTCTTTAGATCATTAATTGCCTTGATAGAGAGATCCACAAATGCCTTGTTTAGTATGAGCATAGCATTAGCGAAGCTAATATTCATTTGTCCTTGTCGTCACGTGCCCACCTTTAAAACTTTGGATGATTCGAACAGCATAGCCCGCTGGACATAAAAATAAATAATGGTTGGTCATGGTTGAGCCTTTGAATTATCCCTTGACCAGGATTTGGATTTGGATTTGTCATAGTAATATGAAAAAGAGAAAGGTCGTCGGGCGAATCGCTCATTCAACTAGTCTCGGATGGCCACCACGAGGTGGCCATAAACGTGGAGTCACTGCCAATCATTTTAGACTAGGCAGGATTGGATGCCTATTGAAAATAATATTTTGAGTTTCAAAACTTGAAATATCGATTCAAGGTCTACAAAGTCCAAAGATTCGTTAGTTGGGTTTGGGAATTGGTTACGTATGGAGAAGGATTAGCATCCCTACGACACCCAAAATCGATACCTACTAACTATGCCTCACTTTGGTCTCGTTTACATTGGTTCCATTTAGTTTTTATTTAGATATAATCCTCTTAAATGCATGAAGTTTTGGTGAAAAATACAAATTTGAGTTTTTAAAGAAAATTAGATCACTTATGTGCCTCAGAGATGTGATGAACATAAGGATTTTAATGAAAACAATGTCTAGATCAGATTTAAAAAATTGAATGTTTCTTATTAGGCACTAGCGAGATACCAACATGAAACATTTCCTTGTAAATTTTATTGAAAATAATTTTAAACATTGTCATAGTAATATAAAGAGGAGAGAGACTGCCGGGCGAATCACTTATTCAACTAGTCTTGGATGGCCACCACGAAGTGGCCATAAACTAGGAGTCACTATCAATCATTTTAGACTAAGCAGGATTGGATGCCTATTGAGAACAATATTTCAAGTTTTGAAACTTGAAATATCAATTTCAAGGTCTATAAAGTTCAAAGATTCGTTGGTTGGGTTCGGGAGTTGGTTACGTGTGGGGAAGGATTAGCATCCCTATGATGCCTGAAATTGGTACCTACTAACTATGTCTCACTTTGGTCTCAATTACATTGGTTCCATTTAGTTTTTATTTAGATATAATCCTTTTAAATGCATGAAGTTTTGGTGAAAAATACAAATTCGAGTTTTTAAAGAAAATTAGATCACCTATGTACCTCAGAGATGTGAGGAACATAGGGATTTTTATTCCGAATCAGATTTAAAAAATTAGATGTTTCATATTAGGCACTAGAGAGATACCAACACGAAACATCACCTTATAAATTTTATTAAAAAAATTTAAAACATAAATGCATGATAATCATTACAAAAAATATGTGTTAGTAAGACAGAAAAAGAGAAATATAATAACATGATAAAGAAGCAATCACAACCAAAAGATTATGAAAAAGGAGGGACGATTGAATGTATCTCATAATTGCCTTGGATTATTGAAGAATAATCGAGAGGACAATTTTAGAGATAGGTCTGGCTTCGATGGTGATTGAAGGGATAAGGATGATCTTAATTAAAGCAGTTTGAAGCACTCAAAAAAAGGTAAAACGGGTTGGAATATCCCCTCAATGAGGTGGGGTTGGAGTATCCCTAAAGATAGAGTTAGGAAAGTATTTGGGAATAAAGAGAAAATTTAGATTCTTAATTAAAATTCCCTCAAAGCAATGGAATTGGCGTATCTCCACTAGTGAAAATTTTAATATGAAATCCTTTTTTTTTTTGTTTTTAGCCTTGATTTGAGTCAAAAGGGGCTGATGTTATAGGGAACCAACCAGATGCATTTTGAGACATTCGAAAGCTTCGATGAATAGAGATTCAAAAATTAAGTTGAAAATAGGAGACAACATCTTGTCATCTTCATTCTCGAATTTTTTTGAGTGCATCCAAAGGCTTCAAAGGGTAAATGAGGTACCATTAGAAAGGTAACTTGATAAGGTTTAATAAAAATATTCCAAAATCCTAGAAAATCACTTTCTAGGCAGAATTAATTTTTGAAGTTAAGTCTGTCTCGACACTAGCAGTATGTACAAGGAAAAAGGCATGATAGACTTTGGAAAATCATTCTAAGCTTATCTGGAATCATTAGATCATGAACAATACCTTTCCAGAAAAAGATGTATGTGAATGGTTTAGGAAAATGTTTAAAAATTTCATAAACTTCATCTAATGTGCCAAGATGGCCCAAACATAGTGTTGCACACTGGTTCTAGGAGTTCAAGACAGCAAAGGTTCAAAAAATCATAACTCCCTCATCTAGGGCGATCTGAGGGCAAATAAGACATTATTAGAAAAGTGTTTCGATGCCCTTTAAGAGAAAAATATTAGAAAAATCAAAGAAAATATGTTGTGTTTCAAGCATGATTTTTCAAATCCAGATTATAGTGCTGTCAAAGCAAAAATTGGGTGGTCATTTGATATCCCGGGTTTTTTGAAGGTTGAATTCGATTTATGGACATCCAAACATCCATAACACATGGGAAAGAATGACACAGGCATCACAAGTTCATTCCACAATCCTGGAGTAGTTTAGGATGATGAAACAACCCATTGACCATACCATGAAGGTGTTAGACTCGAGATCAAGGTTTAGTATTTTTTCAATTAAAAAGAGGTTATGCTTGCTTGAAAAAAATAGCATCTTTAAACTTGTATTATCATGAATCCAGAGCTGAAATGTTTGCTTTGTCTCCAAGATTAGAAAACCAATTTCATGAAAGCATCAAATCCATGTTATTCTTCATCCACTAGAGGTAGCATGAACTTAACTAGGGGATTTCTTTTAAAAATTGGATTTTTAACAAACAAGCATGTATCTTGATAGGAATGACATGAACAAAACAAAACATGCATTAAGATGAACAAGGTCTAAACATGCAAACACACAAAAGTGACATATTAACATGGAAATAAGTGACAAAATTGTGAGAAGATGACAAATAAGATGCATGAACATATTTAAACAAAGGAATACAGGCTAAAATTGTCAAGACAGCATTTTTATGCCAAGAGACTCCTTAAAACACAAGAAAATGCATGAATAAATATAAGACATATTAAGGTGAACATTTAAGCATGTGAAAATAGATAAAACAGGACAAAAAATGCATAAATAAGGGACTGTTTTGATGATAGAATGAAAGACAAGATATTTGGCCTACCATGCAACATCAAGGCATTAAAAGAACATCAACACTCTAAGACTACCACAAACAAGGCAACAATAATGCATGAGAACCTTAGAAGGGTTATGGTAACATAAAGAGGTCACTAAGATGATGAAAATGTTGAAAAATCAGAGAATATGCAGAGTCAAGTGGAGAAAATATACCAAAAGTTTCAAGCTTTAGCATTTTCTCTTAGCAGCAGTTTTGAGCTTCATTGGGGTTCAATAGTAAAATAATGATGAAAAAGAGGGGCTTTTTTGTTACATATAGATAAAAGGGAGTTTTGAGAGGGAATATGAGTGAAATGAAGGTTTTTGGAAAGACTTTTGGTGATGGTTTTGGAGGGATCCGAAAATGGAGAAAAGTTTTTTAGTTTTTTAGTGGTTGGGGAATATTGAAAGAATAATTAGAAGTAAGAGATTTTTTGTTGGGAATCTTCTTTTTCTTCTTGTTGGTTGATAGCCTTTAGCTGAGTCCAAGGTTGGCTTATATAGCCATGTGACTATGAAGGCAAAAGATAATAAGGCAAGGGCATTTTAAGGTTTTACTGCATGTACTTTATGCAGAGGTCAAGTATAGTGCTCAACTGCCATGCAAACCTGTGGTTTGCTAAGCAAAAATAGTGGATCTAGACTACTTTACACAGCTGAACATTGGGTAAGTTTAACTTTACCCTTAATGCCATGAAATATCATTTGTCATTTGCTATTTGGACCTCAAAATTTTGTTTAAATCCAATCACAAGCCCAAAAACGAAACATGGTATGAATTTTGATGATTTTTGGTACAAGAAATGTGTTTGAGTTAGATTTTGGATCAGTGGTGCAGTGGCTGAAAATGGCTCAAACTAGGCCAATATGTCTTTGTGTATCGATGCAGAACATTGTGTATCGATACACAAGGTATTTTTTACCCATGAGTATCGATACAATAAGTTGTGTATCGATACTAAGAGCAAAAAATGTTTTTATTCTCAAGACTTAGAGGCCTATATCAATACTCCATCGACTTATATCGATACTCATGCTTGTGTATCGATACATTTTGCCAAAAATTACAACTTTAGCTACTACTAAGGTCTATATCAATACAAACATGCCAGGTATCATTACCACCCTCTTGTATTGATACTACATGTGAGAATTCAAGTTTTTGGCATTGTAAAGCCTCGTATCAATAGGAAATCGATCTATGTATCCATTTAAATGACCTTGGTGACACCATGAAAAGTAAGCTTCGATGCCTTATTTTTATTTTTTTCTTCAATATAACCGATAGGCATTTCAAACTTTCCCAAAAATAATTTTTGCACCTGGCGCCATGTCACCTAATAGTGATTAGTGACATGGCACCTGATAGTTGTTCCCCAATTTTTATTTTATTTTTTAATTTTATCATCTTTCACCTAAGCCTTAGGATGCCAAAACTAGCCCGAACAAAATGAGGTGTCTACAGCTACCCCTCTTTAGCCTTTGCTAAGTATTAAGAGCAAAGTAAAGACAAATCGACAACATTTTATTCGGATGGGATGATGGATTCGTGTGCTCGCAGTGAAATAAAGAGCTATTTAGTATCACATCAAGATGGGTTGAATAGCTTGTAGAGAAGAAGGTTTTGACAAATTTTATAAGGTTTAACCTCTCTACTAGGTTATTTTTCAGGTTTAATCCCAAAAAAGTGCCATCAGCTTATGTGGGCTTTGAGGTAGGTAAAGAAGGAGGTCTAGCTCTTTGTGGACTAAGGTAGACAAATGCTATTAGCTTGTGTGGGCTTTAAGGTAGGTAAAGAAATATGTCCAGCTCTTTATGGACTAAGGTAGATAGATGCCACCAACTTGTGTGGGTTTTAAGGTAAATAAAGAAAAATGTCCAGCTCTTTATGGACTAAGGTAGATAGATGCCACCAGCTTGTGTGAACTTTTATAAGCATCTTGCTCTTTGAGGACTGAGGTAAATAAGTACTACCAACTTGTGTGGGCTTCGATAAGTGTCATGTTTTTTAAGGACTAAGGTTGGTAGTGCTACCAGCTTGTGTGGTCTTAGATAAGCATCTTGCTCTTTGAGTACTGGAAGAAAATGAGTTTAGGATACTTCTTTTGAATGATCTTCAATGAGTTAGTGAGGTCAAAGATATTTTCTTGAGACCTTTTGAGGTTTCTCAAAATCAAAAAATTATGCCTTAAGTTTCCTACAATTTGACTTCTATATACGAGAACTAGTACCATGGGGATGCAAGTGCTTGGTTAAATGATGTAAGGTAATGACTTTCAAAGCCTAATCCAATGGTTGGTTTTGGCCTTTTTCAATTTTGATAAGGTGGCCTTTTGCCCATGATTTGTCAATCTTGTTCTAGATTCCAAAGAGTTTGAATGTTAAGGTCATCCTTTCTTTGAAGGTACAGGAGGTTCATGATCACTTATTGGGAGGAGGTTTTGAGCATATTTTCAAGATGTAAAGTCCTAGGGCAAGACTAGTTGTTGCCCCAAGAGTTCATTTTTAGACATGGAACCAAAATTCCTGTAAAGTTCTATCTTTCCAAGTAATGCTAGGAAATCCTGTTATCAGTTTTGTCCATTTATCAAGCATTATCAATTAAAGGATAACATGATGCAACATGGAATACAGGATTACAAAAAGATTTTATAAGAAATCAAGTAATTGTACTTTTATTTAAAGAAAAAGGTACAAGTTGTGACAAATATATGAGATTGTAAAGGATTTTAAAATACAAAAGAGGTAAGAGAAGTCTTCTTGGTTGATTGGCTCTGATGTTGATGACATGAATTCTCCGCTAAATGCTTTCAGAGATTTTTTCTCGAGCAGTTAATCCTTGTGGTGTTGGTCAAATTATAAGAAAATTCCTTAGATTGCCCTATGGTGGGATGAGGACTCAAAATTAGGTAGTTTTCATTTTTCGTGTATAGGTGTGGATGAGGTTTGGTGGGGTTGGTCAGTATAATGGATTAGGTTGTAGCTCATTGTCTTGATTAGTGTTATGAATACGGGGAAAATTTGTTTGGGGCTAATGACAGTTTGGGCTTGATTTGGTTTGAAGGGTTTTGTCACTTAAGCTGGTCCTTTTTTCTTCTTTTTTTTAAAGAGTGGAAAGTGAAAGAGAAATAGGAGACCTTTAGGGTTTTCATCCTAAAATCCTTTTAAGCATAGCATTTCTTAACAGAATTAGAGTTCACAGGGTTGGGTAGGTCACTACCATCCATCTTGATTAAGATTAAGGCTCCTCCAAAAAATACACATTTCACCACATACGGCCATTCCCAATTTGGGGTCTATTTTCCTCAGCATCTTTATAGATCGAGAGAATTTGTTTAAGCACCAAGTCACCTTCTCAAAATTGATGGGGATAGACCTTTTTGCCATGGGCTCTCATATTGCACTTTTGATACATCTATCAAAAATAGATGGCTTTGATTATTTTCTCTTTAATGAGATTGAGCTATTTATATCGGGTTTTTACTCATTCAGCCTCTTCAAGTTATGATTTTATTAAAACTCTGAGTGACATAATTTCAACCTTGATAGGTAGGACAACCTCCATGCTTTAAACCAAGGAAAATGGGGTAGCACCTGTAAAAGTTCATACGGTCGTGCGATAAGCATGCAAAGCAAAAGGCAACTTTTCATGCCAATCTTTATACATCTGAGCCATCTTTTAAACCGTCTTCTTGATATTCTTGTTGGCTGCTTCAACTGCCTTATTCATTTTCAGATGGTATGGGACAGAGTTTCAATATTGAATCTTGAACTGAAAGCGAACTGCTTGCATCATTTTGTTTTTCTAGTTGCGTGCATTATCAATAATGATTTGTTTAGGAAGACCATATCTACAAATGATGTCCTATTTCACAAGTTTGCATGCAACAAATCTAGTGACATTGGCATAAGAGCCTGCCTCCACCTATTTGTTGAAATAATTGATTACGACAAAAATAATGCAATGCC
Source organism: Adansonia madagascariensis (assembly GCA_038381835.1). Taxonomy (NCBI): domain Eukaryota; kingdom Viridiplantae; phylum Streptophyta; class Magnoliopsida; order Malvales; family Malvaceae; genus Adansonia; species Adansonia madagascariensis. Next base: position 5,264 of record JBBYHL010106015.1, on the reverse strand, counting down.
TATTAGAAACATTAGGGCTAATTGGTCCAATCATGTCCATGCCCCATATAGAAAAAGACCATAAAGCTATCATAACATGTAGGGTATTGGTGGGACGTGGATTTTGTCAGCGTAGATTTGGCATTTGTGGCATTTTCTGGCATAGTTAATGCAGCCCTTTCAAGATTCAACCAATAATAGCTTAATTGCATGACTTGTTTGGCCATTCGGTGTCTATTAGCATGTGTACTGCAAATTCCTTCATGAACTTCTTCAAGTATTCTTTTGGCTTCAAAGGCATCCACGCATTGAAGTAGCACCTGATCCTAGCCTTTCTTGTGCAGAATACCACCATCCTAAATAAAGCTCATGGCTACTCATGGATGGTTCTTTTATCAGTTTTGGTGACATTTTTTGGGTGTCGTTGATCCTTGATGTACTAAAAGATGTCATGATACCATGGCAAGATGTCCTTCTCATCTTCAACATTTTGACAATGTGTCAGGGCTATATAAATACTTATTTGAATAGAAGCAACGTCCAATTCTCGATTGACTTTGAACATGGATCACAAGGGGCCAAGGCATCAGCAATTTGGTTCTCTTCTTGAGGTTGATACTAAAAACTAATATCATCAAACTCTTTTCTAAGTTCTGAGATTAGATTAACATAGTTGACCAATTTAGCATCACGCATTTTCCAGTTCCCTTTTAGTTGGTAAATGACAAAGGTTGAATCTCCAAACACTTGTAGTGTTCGAATACCTTTTTCAATGGCTACTTCGAGTCCATGACACGGGCCTCATATTCAGCGATATTGTTTGTACAATCGAAATTCAACATTGCTATAGAGGGGTAGTAGTTTTCAGAAGGTGAGATAAGAATTGCCCTAATTCCATGCCCCAACGTATTTAAAGCCCTATCAAAGTACATTTTCCAAAATAAGTTGCACTCAATAGTGTTCTCTACCTCAGATATGCACATCAAATCTTCATCAGGAAAATCGGTCTAAATGCGGATAGTCATTTGTTGCCTGACTTGCTAAGAAATCTGCTATTGCACTACCATTGATGGCTTTTTAATTTATGTACACAATGTCATACTCGAAAAGCAGACTTGCCACTTAGCTAACCTCCCTGACTAGGCGGGAGCTTTACATAAATACTTGATGGAATCAAGCTTAGCGATTAGCCATGTAGTATGGTACAACATGTATTATCTTAACCTTTGAGCCGTCCAAGCTAAAGCACAACATAACTTCTCTACAAATGAATAATTATTTTTATATTCTGCGAACTTCCTGCTCAAGTAGTAAATAGCTTGTTCCTTCTTGCCTGATTCATTATGTTGACCTAATACACAGGCCATCTACTTGTCAAAAACTGATAGATACAAGATTAACAGTCAGTGGGGCACTAATGGCATAAGTACTAGAGGGTTCAAAAGGTAATGTTTGACCTTATTGAAAGCTTCTTGACATTCTTCATTCCATTCTCTAGGATTTTGTCTTTGAAGCAGCCAAAAAATTAGATCACATTTGTCTGTCAATTGAAATATGAATCGGGCTATGTCGTTTAACCTTCCTAAGAAGCTTTTTATTTTTTTTTAAATTCGAGATGGTGACAAATTTTGGATAGCCTTGACTCATTGGGATCCATTTCTATTCCTTTCTTACTAACAATAAACCCCAATAATTTGTCAGATGTGATGCCAAATGTGCATTTAGCAAAATTCAACTTAAGTTTATATTTGCGCAATCATTTGAAGAGTTTTGTAGGTTGGCAATGTGTTCACTCTCTTTAGGTGATTTGACGATCATGTGATCCACATAGACCTCGATTTCTTTATGCATAGGGTCATGGAACAATGTTACCATCACCCGTTGATAGGTTGCCTTGACATTTTTTAGCCCAAAGGGCATCCCTTTGTAGCAGAAAGTGCCTTACATGGTTACGAAGGTGGTCTTTTCCATGTCTTCAGCTGCCATTTTGATTTGGTTATAGCCCGAAAACCCATCCATGAAGAAAAATAGTGTGTTTTTGGTAGTGTTGTCTACTACGGTATCGATGTAAGGTAGAGAAAAATTATCCTTAAGACTAGCTTAGTTTAAATCCCTATAGTCCATAAACATCTTCACTTTACCATCTTTTTTTGGAACTGGGACTATATTAGCTACCCATTCAGGATATTTGGCTACTTCGAGAAATCCTGCTTGAAATTGTTTCTTCACTTTTTCTTTGATCTTTAGAAGCATTTCAGGCTTCATTCTTCTGAGCTTTTATTGTATAGGCTTACACTCAGGTTTGAGCAAAAGCTTATGGACCACGATGGTGGTTGTATAACCAGGCAAACATGTCCCAATACTCTTGAAAGAGACTTATTAGTTTAGCCTGAGTTAATGGTTTTATGAAGGTTTGGATTTTAACTTCTTTTGGGTTTTCTTCTATTCCAAGGTTTATGGTTTTGGTGGATTCTTCATAAGGTAATATCTATTTTTCTTCCTACTCAATTAATCTTAATAGGTTCGCAAGTATGGAGTTCTCTTCAAAATTCTCTCCAGACTCGACCTCACCAACACAGATCGGTTGTTTAAAATTGATTTCTAAAGTCTTAATATGAGCATTCATGTCATTTTCATTAGGGTACCTAAAAATATGGAAAAAAACAATATAGGTGGAAAGATATGTAAAGAAAGGTTTAAGAGTTGGCAAGAGCTATGAACACAAATGATGAAATATATAATGCTTAGTCATTTTCGTTGATAACACTTAATAAAATATGCCTATAAAAAAGATCCTATAATGCTATCGGGCGAAAGCATGCAGGTTTAGTTCATAGCATTACTTTGAAACAAACTTGAATAGTACATGAATCTTAATTTAAGTCTGAACACTTAGAACAAATCTTGAAGGGCATAACCAGTCTCTAGGCTTGTCGTTAATGTTTCTATCTTATCAATTACATTGATGGAGAAATCCCTAAATGTCTTGTTCAGTATGAGCATAGCATTAGTGAAGTTGATATTCATTTGTCCTTCAAGGTAAAAACTTTCTCGAAGTGGTGGAAATATCATTTGTTCATACCCCATGTCTTGTCCTAACAGATGAGCCATTCTCTTTTCATGGTTTTTCTGAGCTTGTTTTTTTTTTGCTGTGCACTAGGCTTAAATCTCAACCCTTTTTTTGCATTTGGTTGGCCACTTTTAAGGCTTCAACAACTCATTGAAGGCGTTTTCTGAGTCCCTTTCTAGCCTGGGCACCCTTGCTAATAGTTAACTTCAAACCTATTTGAGTGCTCTTTGATAGTTAAAGCTCAACCCCTAGCAACCCTTCCTTGACATAAGTTATGTTGACGAACTCAAAGGATTGGAAAGAGGATTCTAGGATATCTTCGTTAGGTTTAACATACGGGGCATCAGTTGAGGTACCAACAATGATACCTTCTTCTCCTCCAACACTAACAACTTTATTCTGGATAACGAATTTCAATTTTTGTTGTAAAGATGATGGTACTGCCTTAGCAGAGTGAATCCAAAGCCTTCCCAATAGGCAGTTATACGATGGAGCAATATCCATCACATGGAAGTCAATTTTGTAAGTACATGGGCTGATTTAGAGTGGAATGGTGATGTTTCCCATAATGTTTTGGCAAGTTTCATCGAATGCTCAAATGATCGTATGACTATTCTAGATATAAGATGCATTAATAGAGAGCTTGTTTAAACATGGCATGGTCATTACATTTGAAGCTGACCTATTATCAATAAGCACCTTGGGCAACGTGGTGCCTTTACAATATGTGGTGATTTAGAGGGCTTTGTATTTTCCTCTTCCTCCATATGAGATTTCATCATCGCTAAAAGATATGCAATTGTTAGCAATGATGTTGTTCACTAAGCGATCTAATTGAGCTAGAGAGATGTCGGGAGGGACATAGGCCTTATTCAAAACCTTGAAGAGGGCATTCCTGTGAGCCTCCAAATTCAACGGTAGTGACAACATAGATATCTTGGCGATTGCTTGTTCAACTGATTGACGATGCTGTATTCACTGTGTTTGATGAAATTGAGGAATTCTGTAGCTTCTTTCTCACTTACTGGATCTTTGATTGCTACCGAATCTGAGTTTTTGGTTGTAGACTTCGGTGCTTGAGGAACTAGATTAGCATTTTATTGATGAGTACCACTTCTTAATCCTATTAGGGCGTAACACCTACTACTTCGAGTCAAGTGGTTTACCTATAAAAGGTCAACATTTGCAGCTTGCTAACTAGATTCACAAGTGATCAAGGATTTGCTTGTGTAATTCCAAGGAATATTTTATTGTCTTTATAAGGGAAAAAGGATGGAAGCTGAATGATCATCTTCGACGTAGGCTGAACAAAGGTGACTTTGACTCTTGGTCAGTTATCGTACAAGATCAATGGCCTTCCAATCCCATAAGGAGGGTTGCCTTTTCTTCTTTTATAGTGTTGATAGATAGTGTTGCATTTGCAGACTCAATATGAGGGGTCGGCTTTTCATCATAGAATTCGATGCTGCCCTCATTCATCATCTTTTGAACCACAGTGTAAAACTCTTTGCATGTTTGAAGAGTATGGCCGTAAACAGTATAGAAATCATAAAAGTTATCAATTATTTCCTCTATTTTCTTGACTACACTAAGTAACTTAGCTTGCACCAGGATTTGCCAAACCAGATTCATTGGTGTTTTCTACAATATCGTAGTTTTCTTTAATGACCATTTTCTTTAGGCCTAACTCAACATAAGTTTGAGATAAACTAGCTCCGATGTTAAATTTGGTTGCTAACTAGCTTTTGTAGACACCTTATTTTGTCTGGGCTAAATTTTAGTAATCTGGAGCACGTACGTGAGAGGGGGCGATGATACCCGAGATAAATGCAAAGATATGGCAATAAAGGACGTAGTTCAAGGTGTCTGGGGACAAAAGGTATGAGAAAATATACAATTTTGCTTGAATGTATTGATACATGGTTCTCAGGTATCGATACAATGCTCCAACAATCCAAAAATTTGCAATATCCCCATTTGTATCGATACAACATGTAAATGTATTGATACATGGGCTTATGTATTGATACAGGAGCTTATGTATCGATACTGCCATGCCAAGACCAAAACGTGCATTCTGTAATGAAATGTATCGATACGTATCAACATGTACCCATACAATGGTTCATAGTATCGACACAATGGTTCATAGTATCGATACAATGATCATTGTATCAATACAATGTTCATTGTATCGATACACTCAAGGTTTTTG
>JBBYHL010105801.1:15388-26739 GCA_038381835.1 Adansonia madagascariensis | reverse complement strand
TATATATATATCAATTTTATTCCATAAGGATTTTTCTCATATAACTTTACGAGTTTTGGATTTCCAATCAAGTTTTTTTGTTATTTCATTTCTAATTTTTTTATGATTATTAATTTTATTTTTTATTTATTATTATCATTTTAATTTTATTTTAATTATGGATTTTTTCTACTAGTTTCATGTAAAGTATTCTAATTGATTTCTAACTTTTCCTTAACCAATTTTGTTGGTTTCTAATTATTCCATTAGATTATATCATCTAGATAATCATGAGAAAATACTATGATATAACCATTGACTGCTTGAAGAAAGAGTAGGCCTTACGATAACTATTGCAGAGATAGGACTAGAGCTACAACGCAGAGGAGATGATATCCGCAGCTTGGTACAAGCCTACAACTATCTAGATGCATATCGGGCTGATAAACTATTGTGGGTCGAAGATGATGGCAGAAGGTGTTCAATAAATTCTTTTGGCAGATAGATATACATAACTCATCTCATAAAACAGATCCACAATGCCATCATCCAAGCAAGGAAAATGGTGGAGAGGATTAAAGTCTTACATATATAGATTAATCCCGTAAGAGAATACAAGCTTATTGTTCTTCAGTTTTTGGATGAGGCTCAAAAATAATATGATCAAGTTAAGACTTTCCTTGGATATAATCCTTACATAGTCAATGATGTGAATATGTAATTTGTCACAAAGTTAATGGAAAATTTCTGAGTTTGGAATCTTTTATAAAAGCAAGCATCCCTGCAAATGCATTCATATACTCATACCATGCATATACACATATGTACAGAAATACTTATATACCGGATTATTAATTTCATTAGTTAATAAATTAAAATTAATTAACTCAAAGAAATTTGAAATTCTATTAAGGTTCTAACACTGTAAACCTAAAGATCAACTCAATCACTACCCATTCATTGGTACCATACTAGATTCAAAACAAAAAGAATGGCTGAGGACCACTTGACAAGATTAAAAAGATTAAAAGAAAGTCACCGACAAGCCCAAGAGGCCATGCTAAAAAGGTAAAAAGAATTACAAGCTTAGATAACAAGGATAATAGAGTTATTAATGGAAAGGGAACTAGTTCACTAACAGCCAGAGATAAGTACTTATACTTCTGCTAGGGGATCTGGAGTACTTTTTAAGGAACAAACAACTAAGACTTAAAATGCATGGCTAGCTAATACCCAAAATGTGCAACAAAATGTCCCTATAGTTAATCCACACTGGTTATCATTATTAACCTTGTCACCCTTTTGTAAAGGGTGGGTGCAAGAATTGTAGTCACTCAAGAAGAATAGACAAGCCCTAGTATTAATGAAAAGTAAAAACGTAAGTAATAAGGTAAAGAATAACCTAAAGTAGGGATTGAAAAAGGGAAGTTATAGCCCTTTGAGATTTAGTTCTTCCATTGAAATTTAAATGCTCGAGTGTGAAAAGTACAAGGGCACCGCTTCCTTTTAAACACACATCAAAATGTTCATCAAGAAAATGGTTAGCTGGGCCTAGAATGACAAGCTTCTAATTCATTTTTTTTAGGAGAGCTAGTATGGATCTACATTGAGATGGTACAATGATTTGAACTACACTCAAACTTAATGCTAGATTGACTTAGCCTATGCATTTCTTTAGCAATATCAACACATGGCCGAATGGGTGCCCGATAGACTGACTCCTAAAAATGTAGAAAAAAAATCTTGAAATCTTTTAAGGAGTATGCACAAAGATGCAGAGACATGACCTCTTAAGTTCAACTTCTATTGATTGAGAAGGAGACCATGATGCTATTTATGAACACCTTATATCCCCCCTACTCCAACAAGTTGGTAAGGAATGCGACCAAGAATTTTGTCAATCTTATTATTTCTAGGGAGATAATTAAGATGGCTATAAAGGTACGAATTACTACTAGAAAATCCTCTACAGAAAAAAGCTAGGGCTAAGAAAGAAGAAAAAGAGGCTACATCTGTTGACTATGTCAGTCAACTATATCATCAATGACCTCATCCCAATTGCTAAAACCAAAAACAACAAACCCAAAATACCTAGTCTTTTAACATACCTCAAACTCCTACTCCAATATTAATCCAGATTACCATTACAAACCTTTTTTCACAAAACCAACCAAGATCGAATATCAATCTGCCTGCCCAAAGAGACAACCAAACTAGACCTTGCTATGATCTCCTTCTTTACTTTTATAAGGAAATGTTTGATAATCTGTTTGAGGCACGATTAGTGACTCTAATTTTTTTCAAACCATATGAAGGAAATTACCTTAGCTTGCATGACCCAAATTTGCATTATAAGTATCACGTAGTAGCAAGTTACTTGATCAAAAATTGTACGGCCATCAAGCAAAAGGTCTGAAGTCTTCTTGTGAAGGTTGCTTTTTAAATCAATAATGCCCTAGGACCTAATATGGTAGCAAATCCCTACCTGATCATCCCAAGCCTAAGATTAACACTTTGATTGCTGAAAAATGACAAAAAAAAAGTCAAAGCTCTAACAAATAAGAATTCCAATAGAAAAAGTATGGGCACTCCTGATTAAAGTGGGATCCTTGGTTAAAATCATGGAAGCATTAAAAGCTAGTCTGATTATGGTGCTAACTCCTGTAGATTCCATAAGACATCAGAGCATACTTTGCAAAATTGTCTAGACTTTTTAGCCATGTTTCAAAGAAAGATAAACAATGGTGAAATTGGGTTCTTTGCAGAAGCCGAACTAGTGAAAAAAAATCAGTTAACATGGCTGATAAAGGATCATTGTAACCACCCTATGGCATTGGTCACCCTTTTATCGTTCATTATAACCAGCTAAAGCCACACCTTCTAATACTGAAGTTACTCCTAAACTCATTATCAGAGCACTAACACTATTTCCATATTAAAATAACAAGTAGGAACCACGAAAATATGATGGTGGGGTAATAATTTTGAAAGTTGATATGAGCTAATTAGCTACTATCAACATTACTAGGGTAAGCCATGTGATATAGAATGGTAGCGAGATTACTAGGGTAAGCCACGTGATACAGAATGGTCGCATCTATGGTCCAAAAACTAGTGAAACCTATGCCAAAACTAAATCAAAGGGACAAACGTCTGGAAAAGTAGCTGCTATTAAAGATATCCTAGTGGAAGTATAAAAATTGGTAAAGGAAAAAAAAGCAACTAAGTTCTTCAAATCAAACATAGTGAATATCGCATAGTGGAATAGTTAAAATAGCAATTGACGAAGATTTCTCTGTTAGCCCTATTGCTTACCTCAGAAGCATATTAGAATGCTTTGGTGAAAGTGTTTAACCAGGCTTATATTCCTTAAGACATATCCATAAATAAATTAGATTACTTGGTAAATAATATTGTTACTGACAATTTCATTTCATTCAATGACGATGAAGTTTTTCTAGGGAAAAACTTTAACAAAAGCTCTTTACATCGTAATTCACTTTAAAGAGATAATTTGCCCAAAGCCTTCATTTATAATGGATCGACTTCAAACATAATGCCGCTAATCATGTTGTCTCACTTGCCAGTTGATGCCAGCTAGATCAGGCATAGAGATATAGTCATTAAGGCATTTGATAGGACAAAGAGAAAAATTAGAAGGATTATTTCAATCACTCTAAATATTGGCATGTGCCATTTGAAATTGAGTTTCATGTAATGGACATTGTCCCAGCATATAATTATTTGCTAGGACAACCATGGATTCATTTTGCCATGGCTGTCCCATGATCTCTACATCAAAAGGTTAAATTATAGTTGATCAAAAGCTAGTTAGCCTATCTAGGGAAGAAGACATCATGGCCATGACTTTTATTGAAGCCTCTTATGTTAAAACAAATGCTGAAATTGAAAATTGCTCTTTCAAATCCTTTGACACTGTTAATGCCACTTTTACTGCAAAAGGGTTTATAATTCCAAAATCCAAACTTTTAAAGAGCACCTGCATAGGTCTCAAACTTATAGTTGGGGAAGAAGCTTGAGCTGGAAAGGGTGTTATGAAATATTTGTAAAGGATCAGTCAATCCATCAATGTCATTAGCAAGAAAGAGAAATATGGATTGGGCTTCAAGCTGGAGTAGAGTCGAAAGAAGAGATTTAAAAGTACATCTTAGGAAAATAAGCTAGCCCAAGCCATCAATCAATAGTCAAGCTAGAAATTGGCCCTCTACCCCTTACTAGATGAAATTTTTTTATCATACAGGGGTTGTTAATCCAAGGGCTAAAGAAAGAGAAACCAAATATGTCATTATGGTGATTAATGAAGCTTTTGAGAAGTTTCACGTGCACACTATTAGAAAAGATAATGAAGAATCGAATGATGATCATGGGATCCGCCTTATCCTTTTGGATACATCCTAAAGAATTAGACTTGTACTAAGAGAACTATAATGTTTAGGTCAATTTTAAAGTAATTCCAAAAACTTATTTTCTCACATAAAAATCTTTCTATAAAAACTTAAAATGTCAAATTATTATTTACAAAAATGAAATGTACATGATCTTTTTGTCTATGCCCAATTCCTTTTATACCAATATTTCCTTCCCTTTTTACATACATATACATAAATCATGTCATATATTTGTTTGCCTAATTTTTTCCTTTTTTTTACCTTCATAAATTTCTTACTCAAAGAAAAGTGGATGATGATAATCATGATTTAAAGGTTGATTTTGAATGGGCTTTTCTTTGAATAAGGTTGATTTCGAAGAAGATGTTAATGATCATACTTTGCCACCGGATTTGCTAAAAATAATGAAGTGAGAGGATGAATGAATAATGCCCCATGAAGAATCCACAGAGCTTATAAATTTAAGGGATAATGAGGATAATAGGAAAAAAGTTAGAATAAGGACTGCTCTAATGCCTGCCATCAGGAAAGAATTAATAAGTTTTTTAAAAAAATTCTCGAATGTTTCCACATAATCCTACCAAGATATTCCAGGATTAGATATAAAAATCCTGGTCCAAAAATTACCTCTAAAACCAGAATGCAAACTGGTTTAGCAGAATTTAAGAAGAATAAAATCAAAAAATGCATTTGAAAATAAAAGAAAAGGTAAAGAAACAATTCAAGGCTGAATTTCTCAAGGTGGCAAAATAGTCAGAATGGGTTACAAATATTGTCCTAATTCTAAAAAAAATAATCCAGTCAGAATGTGTGTAGACTACCGGGGCCTAAATTGAGGAAGTCTAAAAGGATAATTTTTCTCTTCCCCATGTAGATACTTTGGTTGATAACACTGCAAAGAATTATCTTTTATTTTTCATGGATAGATTTTTAGAGTATAACCAGATAAAAATGGTGCCAAAAGACATTGAAAAAACCACATTTGTCATAATATGGGGAATTTTTTGCTATAAGGTGATGCCATTTGGATTAAAATGCTAGAACAACTTATCATAGGGCAATGGTCACTTTAATCCATGATACGATGCATAAAGAGATAGAGGTATATGTGGATGATATGATTGCCAGGTCACCCCGAGAGGAGGGACATGTTAAAAATTTGTGAAAGTTGTTTAAGAGACTAAAAAAGTATTAGTTCAAATTGAATCTAGTAAAATGCACTTTTGATATAGGGTTAGGGAAATTATTAAGCTTTATTATAAGTGAAAAAGGGATTGAAGTTGATCCATATAAGATTAAGCCATATAGGAATTACCATCTCTACATACACAAAAGAGGTGTAAAGTTTCTTAGGAAGGTTGAATTATAGTGCCAGATGCATCTCCTAACTCATGGATAAGTGCTATTGATATTTCAGCTTTTATGAAAATAAAACCCTGATGAATGGAATAACTAATGCCAGGAAGCATTTGAGAAACTTGACCACCATCTTGGTAATTTGCCAGTATTAGTACAACCATATTAGAATAGCCTTTGATTTTGTACTTATTAGTATTTGAAAGGTATATGGGTTCTGTGTTGGGATGCAGGATAAGACAAGAAAGAAAGAGTGGGAGATTTATTATCTTAGTAAAAAGTTCTTTAACTATGAGGTAAATTATTCTCAAATAGAAAAGATATGTTATGCCCTAGTTTGGACAGCAAAAAGGCTCTGAGAATACATGTTGTTTCATACCACTTGACCGATCACCATAACAGACCCGATTAAGTATCGTTCAAAGCACCTATCAAAAAGATAGCTAAATGGCAAGTCTTGCTACTAAAGTATGATATGGTTTATGTGAGTTAGAAGGTAGTCAGAGAAAGTGTTATTTCTAAATTCCTAGCAAGTTGGGCACTTTCCTAATAAGGATTTAATGAATATTTTGGCAAAAAAGGAAGGAAAGTCATTGGAGGAATCAATATAGAATATGTATTTTGCTAGAGTGTTAAATGCTTTGGACCATGAAGGGCAATCTTAATGTCTCCAAAAGGGGACTATTACCCTTTCAACCGCTTGATTAGACATCGACTATACAAAAACATAGCAAAATATAAAGCTTGTGTTATAGGACTCCTGGTAGCTATAGAAAAAAAGCTCTGTTATTAAAAGTATATAGAGACTCAGCTTTAGTGATTTATTAATTGTGTGAAGAATGGGAAACTTAGGATTCGAGGATGCAATAATATAGAAGGCTGATTGTAGAATTGCTTTAAAATTTTAAAGAAGTGGAATTCATTCATTTGTCTCGAGATGATAATCAAAAGGTAGATACTCTAGCCACCATGGCCTCGATGTTCAAAGTAAATAAAGGGCAAAAGGTAATGCCAATTTAGATAAGCATATAGGAGTCCTTTATATATTGTTACAATGGTGGAATGGAATCAGATGGACTCAAATGGTATCACAACATCAAAAGATATCTCAAAGATCAAGTATACCAAGACAATGCTTCCAAAACTAATAAAAAAATCTTTAAGAAGGTTGGCAACAAATTTTATCCTAGATGGAGAGATTCTTTACAAAAAGAGTTATGACCAAATAATGCTAAGATATGTTGAGGTTCTCAAAGCATAGATGATACTAAAAGAAGTGCATAAGGGGATTTGCAAAATCCATGTGAATGGACATAGAACGATAAGACAAATTATGAAATTGGCTACTTTTGGATGACCATGGAGGGTGATTGCATCAAGTATGCCTAAAAATGTTATAAATCCCAAGTTCATCTAATAAGATCCATGCACCACCTTTTTCATTGCATATCATAACCGTGCCATGGTTTTTCACTATATAAGGCATGGATGTTATTGGACTAATTACCTCTATAGATTCAAACCCTCACTGCTTCATCTTGGTGGCTATAGATTACTTTATGGTTTAAGGTCTTATACAAGTATGGTAAGGTCAACGATGAAAAATTTTTGAAGACCAACATTATATGTCATTTTAAGATCCCTAAAAGAATTATAACTAATAACACCTCTAATTTAAAAAATAAATTGATGACAGAGGTGTGTACCCAACTCAAAATTTTTCATCATAATTCTGTGACATACCACCCAAAGATTGACAAAGTCATGGTGGTAGTTAAAAAAAATATTAAGAAAATTGTATGAAAGATGGTAGAGATCTATAAGGATTGGCATGAGAAGCTCTTTTTTGCTCTTCTGGCTTATAAAACTTTAATCCAAACTTCAATTATGGCAACACCCTATTCATTAATCTACAATGCAAAGGCAATCTTATCGATGGAAGTTGAGATCCCTTCACTCTAGGTTTTAATGGAAACCAAGTTAGAAGAAGTTGAATGGGTCCGAGATCACTATGAGCAGTTGAATTTTATTAAAAAAAAAGGCTAAAAGCCATTCAACAAGGCAAAACTACCAAAAATGGATGTTAAGAGCACATGATAAGAAAATTTATCCTAGAAAATTCCATAAGAGAGAATTAATACTAAAAAAAATTATACTCAAATAAAAAGATCCTTAGGGCAAATAGGTACCTAATTAGGAAGGGCCTTCTATAGTCAAGAAAGCATTTCCAGAAGGAGCATTGATATTGGCAGAGATGGATGGAGGCACTCTACCAAACCCCATTAATTTGTATAATGTAAAGAGTATTATGCCTAAAAAAGTCATAAGAAAAAATGGATGAAAACCCAAAAAGGTGTTTATTCCAAAATAATAAGATGAAAAGCTAAAATAGGCATCCAATCAAAGGTAGTAAAAATAGGAGGTTTCGAGCTAAAAACCCAAAATAGCAGCTCAAGCATTTGAAAGAAATGGCCGAAGCATAATTTACCAGAATACTAAGTTTAAGAAAGGCACAGTATGATCAAAACATTTTTAAGAGATGGATCTATACAAAAGTAAATATTTCATTCAGGAGAAATCTTTGAAAAACTGAATGAGAGATTTTATTTATCTGAGCAATATCCAAATCTCTTTTATATTTTACCATTATTTTTGTAAAAGAGCGAATATTGTATCTTCTTTCATTATCGCAATAGACGTATATATTTTTGTTTATACCTTTGTTAGACTATTTTTTTAATTATGCTAACATTTTTGCTAAATGATAATTAATATTGTAAGGAAATGGGGATTGATGAAAAAATGACAAGTTGATTTCATTGCATTAGTTTGGAATGAGATCAAAACATTATAGGGATCTTAGTTAATATTCTCAAATCTTTTGGACATTCAAGGAAGGATTAAGGTGGATAAACGACATTCTTGAGTAGAATTCTGATAAAAAAGAAGTTAAGTATTTTTAGATGATTTCCTAGAAAGAAAGATTAAAAGTATGATTCTATAATTATTGGATTACCTTTACTGTTATCAGTTTGTTTCGATAGTTAATAAGAAATTTTAAAAATCAAATATTCCCCATCATATTATTATTGTTCAACCTATTATCAGTTCATTTTGGATATTGATAGGAAATTTTAGAAACCACATATTCCTTATCATGCTATTCTTTTTTAGCCTATTATCAGTTTGTTTTTACTATTGATAAGAGATTTAGAAACCATATTTCCCTATCATGCTATTCTTTTTTATCTTGTTATCAGTCTGTTTGATTGTAGATGGAAATTTTAGAAATCGTATATTCCCTGTCATGTTTTCTTTTTCAGTTCTTATATAATATTGGTGCGTCATCCAATTTGACCTCTCAGGAGCAAGTATATTTCATCTATAATTATCTCTAAAGATGTCTCTAAATTTAAGTTTAGGTGCTGGCTCCCTCTGCCAAAAAGAAAAGAGTCTCCAAAGTTTTTGAAGATGCCTTTACAAGTGAAAATATGAGCCCATTCCACCGAATAAAGAAGAAATATCTATCATATTTTTTAAAAAGATAAATTCAAATCAAAAGTAGGCTAGATTAGACATTAAATCATGGAAATTCCTTATACGCATTCTTCATGCATTTGCATTCACATTTAATAATCTGTAGATCAAAGTTAAAGATGATATTGCTAAAAACTTTTTGGTAGATTAACTATTTTAGAATTGAAAGACAAGTCTGGTAATCCTTTAAGTAACTCAGATATCAAACATTTTCACCTTAATTGACTTTACCTGTTTTGCTCCGGTCAACCTTTTAGACCTAGGTTACATCCCGGTTATCCTTATTTGACTGTATCGATTTTGCCCTAGTCAACCCTTTAGAAGTACCTTACATCTAGCTACCCCCGTTTGACAGTATCGATTTTCCCTTAGTCAACCTTTTAGACTTACAATACATCCTGGTCACCCTTATTTGACTGCATCAGTTTCACATTGGTCAACCCTTTAAACCTAGGTTACATCCTAGTCACCTTTGTTTGACTATACCATTTTGCCTTGGTTAACCCTTTACACTGAGGTTACATTCTGGTCATCCTTGTTTGATTGTACTGGTTTTACCCTGGTCAAGCTTTTAGACCTAGGTTACATCTTGGTCATCTTTATTTGACTGCATCAATTTTGCCCTGGTCAACCCTTTAGACCTACCTTACGAACTAGTTACCAATGTTTGACTGTATCAATTTTGCCTTAGTCAAACTTTTAGACTTACGTTACATCCTGGTCACCCTCATTTGATTGCATCATTTTCACTTGGTCGATCCTTTAGACCTAAGTTACTTCCTGGTCACCGTCATTTAACTACATTGATTTTGCCTTAGTCAACTCTTTAGACTTAGGTTACATCCTAGTTGCCCTCATTAGGCTGTATTAATTTTACCTTGGTCAACCCTTTAAGCTGAGGTTGCATTCTGGTCATCTTTCTTTGATTGTACTTGTTTTACCCTAGTCAACCTTTTACACCTAGGTTACATCCTGGTCATTATCATTAGATTATACTAGTTTTGCCCAGCCAACACTTTACACCTAGGTTACATCTTGGTCATCGTCGTTTGAATGTATTAGTTTTACCTTAGTTAACCCTTTAGACCTAGGTGACATCCTGATCATCCTTTTTTGACTATACCAGATTTACCTAGGTTGACTTTTAGTCCTAGACCTGGTCATCCTCATTTAACCGTATTGATTTTGCCCTAGTCAATTGGTTTCACCTTGGTCAACCCTCTAGACTTAGGTTACATCTTGGTTATCCTTGTTTGACTATATTGGTTTCACCCTTGTCAACCTTCTAGACTTAGGTTTCACTATAGTCTACTTTTCCACCTTAACCTAGGTTTGGCCTTAGGTTATTTATTTTTAGTGAGTATATTTAAAATAAATTTATTTTATCTCTTTTAAAACATTACAGCTTAGATAAAATTATTTCTATTTGGTCTTTACCTTGTTCCTAATTCTCAGCAACGATCAAAAGGGGCAACTATAGACACTTAATTTCACCTAAGTCTTTTTTGTAATAGTCTCAATTATCTGAGGCTGGAAACATAGCTATTGCCTTAATAGGGATCGACCACCACCATGCAGTTTACACATTTTTGTAACTTATTCTATCACACATAGATGGCCATGTTCCATTAGTCTTTACCTTGCTCCTAATTTTCAACAATGACCAAAAAGAGGCAACTATAGACATTTAATTTCATCTAGGTCTTTTTTCCAATAGTCTTAATTATCTGAGGCTATTACCCTGATAGGATCGACCTCTACCATGCTGTTTACACATTTTTGTAACTTATTCTATCACACATGGATGACCATATTGGCGTGTGATAGAAAAAGTTGCCATTTGAAGATCGATCTCGGATAAAAAGGATGAATATTCAAAAGAAAATCAGTTTTTAAATATTCTCTTTTCAAATTCTGAAAATCATTTCTACAGATAATGTCATGGTCAAAATTTTCATTTTTAAACATTTTTTAGACTTTTTGTAAAACCTAAAATGTTAACCATCATATATTTTTATCGATACCTCTATAGTATTTATGCTGATATGCATTTTAAAAAATAAAAAAATT
>JBBYHL010105590.1:0-34182 GCA_038381835.1 Adansonia madagascariensis | reverse complement strand
AATAAAGTATATCATCAATTTATCATTTTTTAAATTTAATTAGTTAAACTCATTAAATATTGAGAGTTTATGCATGTAAGTAGTAAAATTTTAAATACTTATTTGAAATTATTATTATTATTGTTATTATTATTGTAAAAAGTAATGATAATTAAAATATGATAATAATATAACAAAGTAATAAAATAAATTAAAAAATATTAAAGCCATAATAAATAATACCATATTAAAAATGAAAAAAATCATATGTTAAACTAGCAACTAGACCTGCTCAAGAGCCAAACGACCTGTCCATAGGACAGACAGCCTGCCCAACACAATAGGCCTGGCACAATCAAGCTCAAGTCTTAGATTTTAAGTTTCAAGTACGCTCGACCTGAAATAATATTTTTTAAATAAAACAATATATCTTTTTTAAATTTAATTATAAAATATGTAAATATTAATATAAAAATAACTTTTTAATATTATGAACAATGATTTGTACTTATATGGGTTGGCCAGGGTAAATTCGGCCTTGAGCTTAGAATTTAAAAATTTTTCGAGCCATGGATAGACCCATAGAACCGAACTAAAATTTTTTTCGGGCTAGACGGAGCCAAATTCGTGCCTAGCTTAGAATTCAAAATTACGTAAAAGTAATTACATTTAACATAAAATAAAAAATAATGAAAAGCATACTTAAACCCGAACTCGAACCCTAATTGGCCTGAATCTGAAAGAACCCGAACCCGAATCAGCCCAAACCCAAAAAAATTCGAATCCAAAATGACCAATCCCAAACTTACCCAATTACCACCTCTAAGCGTAAGCCTCTTCCTAATCAACTTCCCTAGAAGGGTTCATCTTTGCACTCTAGCATGGTTAAAAAATTAAATTGATAAAATCTTTGGTTATTGATTTAATTGATCTTGAGCTAATTAATTTAATTAAAAATTTTAATATTCAATAGGTAACAAATATAATAAATAATTAATAACATATAAGAAGTTCAAAACTTAAATCACATCAATTAAAAAAATTAATACAATACTCTAAACCCGGCTTTGTAATGGTTTAATTCAATTTTTTTAGTTGTTCTCAATCAATTGAACCGATTTTTACTTATTAAATAAATTCTAGATTATAGGTTCTAGAACGAACTGAATAGGCCTTTAATTCCTTATTCTATCCAACCGGCCGATCATGTTTTGTCAACCATGACCCTTGCTCTTTGTGTTTCTGTTAATTAAGCAATGGAATGAGAGAATGCACTTAAAATCCGTTACAAGTAGAATTGGTGAACATCCTTATATATATACATATATATATATATATATATATATATATCCGGTATTATAATGTTCATAGTTGTTGAGAACTAGGCAATTTTCTTCGCCAGTTTCGGCCTTAAAAATCTGACCTAAAACAGATAAATGTCTCTTTTTTTTCTAAAAAAAAAAAAAAAAAAAATTAGTCTTAGCAATCCGCTATTTTTTTATCAAACCCTAGATAGGCAAACGCCCAAGAATAGTGTTAGAATGAAATTTGAAGGTCTTCTCATGTTGTTTTCTTCCGTTCTGTTTTACTCAATCACAATGTAATGTTATGATCGTTATATGATGATCTTTGGCTCTTTTAATCACCAATATTTATCACTATCACATTTATTATATATGTAATCGTAATAAACGCAAAGCAACTTAAAAACAGGTTCGCAACGATAATTTAAATCCCAGATTTTCACTGTTTAGCAATTCCAGGAAGATGATCTCTTTAACAATGGCTTCCTCTGTTTGTCCTCCTCCAGAGAAATCATCCCCAAGTGCGATGGATCTTCCACCATCATTACTGCCACTAAATATCCGGCTATTGACCATGTTTGATACTTCCTAGCCTGTTTACCAACAAATCTGCCAAGTTTCCCGTCGTAATATTCTGGCCAGCTATCTTTCAACAAACGCGTCTCGGCGAGATCAATTGCACGTCTCGCGATTTGTGGCCTTCCCGTTTTGATGCAAGCAGCCGTTAGCAACCACAAAAGCACTGTGTCGATACCGGAAAATTGCAGGATGACAAAAAAGGGGAAGGTTAAGATGATTAGAATTAAATATTTCTGCAAAACTCAAGTCATGAAAACAAATAACCATTAATCAACCAATCTATTTTCAGCGGTCACACGCTAAAATCTACTAATTCTAACAAGCAAAAGGTGACAATACACTCATCAGTAGCTTCAGTTGGAAAAATGAAGATGAGAATGTTAATACGTCATGCAACATAGCCCACAGCTGAAATGAAGCAAATTGACATGGTAGACCATGATTCCCAACTTCATGATTGTTAAACATTGAAGAAACTTTTGAAAGTAGCCAATAATCATGTGGTCGGTTGGTAGAGTGCTTGAGTTTTACTTTCTAGTGACTAAGGTTCGATGCAATCTAAAATACCAAAAAAAAAAAAAAGGATGATTTTAAAAGCGGAAGTAGGAAATGTATTTAGTAAAATACAGTCCAAACAGGGGTTAACTGGATGCAAGCTAGCATTTTCTCGTAAGTCTTAAGTCATTCTCAATGTGTTAAAAGAAGTTTTGGACAAACAACGAGGAGACCTGAAAATGTCCGAAGATATGATGCAAAGGAAGATATCCATGTCAACAGGAGAGGACAATGGAACAAAAAATCATTCATCTTTTTCTTTTGGTAGTACAGTCAGAGGTATCCGAAGTTTTACTTGAGTTTAATCCCCGCCCCGAATGACCTTAAAGGCGCACTCCCCCTCATCGGCCAGGTGCATTGAGTCAGGGCCTGTAGCTATAACAGCAGCTAAACTAAGAAAATTTGTTACTTCCCCCATTGAGCTTTCTCAAAGAAAGATATGGATCAGTGAGAAAAAAATTTCACACATTTCAAACTTTATAAACTTTAACCATGGAGAGAACAAGTTTGGATACATGTAAAGGAAAACTAGTTTTGTTAACTGTTATATTGACCCATTGACCTCGAATTTCCAAATCAAGAAAAAATATTAACAGCGAGCAGGCACAAAAACTTTACAAATCTAAAAGTTGGCCCAATCAAAGTAGACAAAAAAATTAACACCATACTAAATAAGTTAAAGGGGCCAAAAAAGCAGAAGAAAAGGAAGAAAATTTCATGGGGAAGATTTCCAATGGGTAAACATTAATTAATGGTCCTGATAACTACAGGATCATGAGATCCATGACTCCTAGTTTATGCTGTATTACAAGGATTCATTCCAGAAGCCTTTTACCAAGTATTACAAGGATTCTTTCTATTGCTTCTGAAGCATAAAATTGACATCGTTAGTTCACTGAGTACTGCTATTTCCCAAGTAATATGTGAATTTAGTATCACATGTCAATCACGTTATTGCTACCTTGAAAGCAGCTAAGTCACTGAGGGTGGTTTATATTGATCAGAAGACGGTAGTAATTAGGAGATTTATGAAAATGGAATAGCTAGGTCAAACATCTTGTTGTTCACAATATTAGCTTCAAGTTTCAATGTGTTTTTAATTGAGTTGAAATTTACGTACACAAATATTGCAACAAACAGCTAATGTAAACCAATACTACTTCAACTCTTCATTTTTCTTGAAGTAATTGCGTTCGATACCCGTATCAGACCTATTCTTGGCATGGATAAGAGGATACAACTCTCCAATAATCTTCCAGTACATGGAAAAACTTAAGAAAAAATTAAATAGACCATGTCAGACACATATCCGTATCCGATTCTCAAACCAGAGTCCAAGTAACATAAGCGCGAACCAATCAGTTTAATCCCAGTGTGCATATGGTCAATTCAAGCAGTGAAGCAAATAAGCAAGACATGTGGTAAGTTTTGTTCTCATCTATGGAGCAACCAGTACTTTGTAGCAGCTTCATAATTTTATAAGATGCCACCAACAAATTTCTAGTTAATAACAAACAATAATCAATTGTTATGTGAATCAGACAACGAGTTATCCATAAAACAAATTAATTTCCTTTCTTATAGGATCAATAGGACTAAAGTGAAGATTGATTGGAGAACGATGGTCATACCTGGCCAAGATCCTCCGTTGTGATAACTCCATCTCGTGTTCTTAGGGTCACAACCGGTGACAATTTGCCATTCATGACTTTCTATTGCAGGATAAGCTATTTTTAAAGGCATTTCTCCAACAAGCTTGTCCCAGCGGGCTTCGATAAGGTCCATAATAGCCATTGATTGCTCTGGAGTTGCAAGAGAAGATAGAATTGCTATACAGTTACCTAAACAAAACCATCGGAAATCCATCCTTGCAGGACTAACGTTGCCAATAAAGTAGCCACCACGGGCTGGCATAAAATCAAATACCCAGTTCGGGATGGAATCGGGAATAACATTAAACTTATTTACTGCAGTGTGAGAATACTCCTCGGTTTTATATCTGTAAATATCATTTAGTTGTGGAAAGTCAAGCCAAAAGTAACTACGCATGTGATAACTCAATGCATGCAAACGTTTCACAACTCTTTCAATACATTCTTTTCCTTCGGCATCATACTTCAGCATTGATAAAGCACACCTCAAAGCCATAAAGAAAAGTGCTTGAATTTCAATTGGATAACCATAAACACCCTGTAAAATAAGTTAACAACATTATTACTACATGCAACTAAGACTCCTTCGTCTCAGCAAGGGAGAGGGATAGTTGACAAAATATATACATATATATATATCAATTCTGATCACCACTATTTGATTTATCTATTAAGACAAAGAAAGAAAATAAGGTGTTCATAAAGCACTAGTGTAGAACGCATAAAGCAAATTAACTTCTTAAATATTTCATGAGCACAAGTCATCAAGAGGAAAATTTTGAAGAATGCACTAGGATCCATTTTAAACACAAAAATTGCGGAAGATAGCTAAAAACTTTTCTAGGGAAGCATAGCATGAAAGCAACCGCCTTAATGGAAAAATACAAAAGTACAAGCATAAATTGGCAATTGATAGTCAATAGGCAAATATGATTTCTAATTCAGATACAAATCATTTCGTTGATGAAAATGAAAGTGTAGCATTACGACAAAACCTGTGAAAACGATTTGGTCAAAACATACAATACCTCATAAGTTGGGTAATCATTATAGAAGAACATAAAGAACATGATTGCCTCAAACATTAAAAATTGAGACTTAACAAATATTTCCTCGAACTAACCAGATGAGGATAAAAGTTGGCCCTACACTCATCCCACATCTGTAGCTTATTTTCCACCAGTCATCCCACATGCCACGGAATGTCATTCAAAACTCTATTTTACAGGGATGCTACTACTCTTTTGCGATCTTGCGATCAATTTTTACTAGGGATATTCGGATGTTAAATAACTACAAGGCTGATAAGTAAACTTAGACATACGAGCAGGAGAGCATACACACATGGACGAAATAGAGAGAAAGATTAAGACTAGTAGGACGCACCATTCTTCGATCAATCATAGAGCATCCATCAGCACAAAGCAAGGTCGGAAATGTATCAAATCCTTCTGATAGACACAAAGTAAGAATGAGCCTCATCCCTTTTTGACAATCAGACCTCTCAGCTAGAGATAAATCACCAGTAGATTTTGTATATGCACGGAGCAGAATGATCCACCAGAATCCAGAGTCAACTGGGGCAACTCTTCCAATGGCACTCTCTCCAAAATCTGCAGCAATCGTGTCCGATTTACGTACAGGATCATGAAGAACTTTGAAGCTAGCTGGCATTGCACCTTCACCTAGCTTGAATCTATCTATTCTTTTCTCCCACCCTTGAAGTTGTAGGGTCTTCAAGAGAAAGTTCTTGACTATATCAGGCTCTCCATTCATTAGAAAAGCCAAAGCACTCGGTACAAAATCTCGAACAAAAACCTGAATAAATTATTAAACATGAAGAAAACAGTCCTAGAAAATTTCAATATCATAACTGCCAGATGGTAATGGATTTTCAGCATTAGAAGTAACTTCAAATATTTATGTGAATTTTCCTCAATCTTTAACTTATAATAAAAATATTTTGGAGTCAAAAAATTTAGTGATCATTTAACTTAATCTTCCCATTTTGGCTTACCCAACCTCTTTCTAACAATCACTATTCTTTATTCATATTAAAGTTCGATTATCCTTAATTTTTGGAATGAAGTTTCATTAATCAAAGTTATCCAACTCGGAACAAGGTATGCACTATTAAATGATGTTATCCAACATTCACTTAAGAACAGAGTTTGATATGAACTCATATTTGGGTTCAAGTTTTCCATTTATTAGCAATTAGTTTTAGGTTGGATGCTTAACACATGATCATAATCAATAATAAATGTCTTAGTTTATAATTTTAAATTATACATATGCAATAAGAATTTCAATATTACCAAAAAAAGGGTTCCAACTATCTGATGAGAACCTTACCTGATCATAGTTTAAAACTTCCTCCGAAGCATGATCATACGCAGCAATGGTACCAACTGGTTGACCTCTGAAATACACCACAGACCTTCTGAAAGCTTCCCATGCTTCAGCCACAATGGGGTGCGGTTCAAATGGGTTTCTAGTCGATGAAGCCGGAGAATCAAAACCCGACCTCCCAGTGGGCGAGTACGTAGTCTCATAATTGTCATAACCCCCTCTTGTGAGAGCATTAGAGAGCTCACTGAGTGACCTCTCATCAAATGATCTTTGCCTCTCTATATTTAGCCTTGGCTTATTAAGGAGGCGTGAGAGATCACAATCATCCGTCTCGGAGATCGAACAAATTGAGCTCACATTTCTAAGTCCCATCTCTTTAGTCCCATCCATTTCTTTGTCTAAAATGCACAAAAATCAAACTCTCAAGTTTCGGAAGAAGAGATCTACAGTTCAATAAAGGAAAGATGAAAGGATTAGAGCCCCAAAATATTTTGGATAAAAAAAGAAGCACAAAGGCCTTAAGAATAGCAAAGAAACATGCTTATATGGAAACTGAAACGCAAAGACTATATTTATAAAGCTGATAATATAAAAGCAATGCCTTGTTGTGCACGCAACAACCCTTTGCCTTTTTGTTACAATGCAGAAAATAAAATTAAATTTAAGAAACAAAACTTTTACTCAATACATTTCTAAGATGGTTGAAGGATAAGAAAGAATTTTCCAACAAACACATCATCATTATATATATATATATATATATATATGGATTTGGCAACGATGAACATTAAAAGAATATATAAAAATGGAAATTTCTGTTTACAGTTTTTTATTTTTTAAAAAAATATGTTATTTAATTTGGATTTTTTTAAGAAATTTACTGCATTATACTTCAAGATTAATAAATAAATAAATAAATATATATATATACAAAGGAAACATATTAAGATGCATACCAAGAAAAAACCAGCAAAGAGTATTGACAGATAATAGGAATTAAAAGAAACAATGCAAATCTGAAACTCAGCCAACTATCAAAGAAATAAAATTAAAGCACCCGAAAAAAGAAAGAGCTTTATACATTAAATAGTATAATATATATCTATATACACATTATAAAAAGGCAAACCTTTAAGAAAGCAAAAATGTCGGAGAAAGTGAAATGAAATCTCCGGCAATCCTAGAGAGAAAAATGATTGACGATTTCGACGGAAAATGATCGGAAAGAAAAAAAAAAACAAAAATGAGAGAAAACGGGAGGAAGAAAAAGGAAGCATGTTGTGAAAAATTGATATTTATAGAGTTGGAAGAAAAAGAGTTTTTTAAAAGAAAAATTAAAAAAAAAATCGTAATAACAACCATACGACTACCGTGTCTTTCTCTCTCCGTTGTAAGTACATCATAAAAAGGGTAATGGATTAAGTTTACCAGTAATTGCCGATAAAAAGCACGTGTGAAATGTCCACTCGGTACTAAACGACACCGTTTGGATATGGACTTGCTGTCTGATTTCGCAACTGGAACTGCGCTTTTCAGTTGTCAACTTTTTTTTATTGATGTTTGTTGGATTTGCTCTTTTCTGTTTTTTTTTTATTGGTTGTCTAAAACCATTATAACTAGTAGAAAAAAATCTTTGTAACATCCCATCGCTAAATATCTTTCATATCAGAGGCTGTCCAATAATCCTAAGGCTTTCGCATATAAATTTTTTAACATATTTGTCAAAGGAACTACTATGAAAACTTTGAAAAATTTTAGTATCAGCTTTTTAACGTACTGTTACTATAAGCTTTAAGGTAAGGATAATCGTTAGATGGGAAATGATTCATTAAGATCATTAAAAATAAAATTTCAATGCAACTTGTTTACCTAATCTCCACTAAAAACGTTTCCTCTAAATGAAAACACCAAAATTGAGAGCAACAAGTTATTTTCCAGCATCAGCATTTCCCCCAATCCAAATCAAAGTTGAAAAAAAGAAATAAAAAATTTTACCCCTTAACCGTCTAAAATTTAATACCTATAAATGAAAACCCCAAAATTGAGAGCAACTTGAAGCTAGTTTCCAGCATCAGCATTTCCCCAACCCAAATCACCGATCGATCATCTTTCTCCAAAATCAAAGCTGAAAAAAAGCAAAAAATTCTACCCCTGAACCATCTGAAACCCAATACCTATAAGTGAAAACCCCAAAATTGAGAGCAACCTGAAGCTATTTTCCAGCGTTGGCGCTTCCCCTAACCCAAATCAACGATCGACCATCACTCCCCAAAAAAAGCTGAAAAAACCAAAAATTTTACCCCTTAACCGTTTGAAACCCAATAATTTCTAATCCCTAATTGAAGAATACCCAAAACAGCAAAAGCACACTCATTAGCCGACCCTCTAAAG
The DNA here is from genome assembly GCA_038381835.1 of Adansonia madagascariensis. NCBI lineage: Eukaryota > Viridiplantae > Streptophyta > Magnoliopsida > Malvales > Malvaceae > Adansonia > Adansonia madagascariensis. The sequence continues at coordinate 25,370 of JBBYHL010105590.1, read as the reverse complement.
AAGAAAAACGTATTGAAGCCTTTAACAGCAACAAAAGCACCCTTATTCTAGTAACTCATAGTTGAAACAGTCTTTGAAAATCAAATCTGAGAAAAAAAAAAAAAACCCCAAAATCACACCCAAACCTTAACTTGATCCTCTAACCCGAAATAATCAGCTTCCTTAGTCGACCCTCTGAAATTAAAATAGTGTCAACCTTCAGTTTATAGCAGTTCGACAAAACAGTCAACCTCCATAAAAGGTACGAACTCATTTTTCTCTTTTTAATTTATTTTTGTTTTTTGGGGCAACTTTAGAGTGAAAAAAAGAATTAGTTTAATTTATTGTCATTATGTCTTTGAAGTTCATCAGCTTCTTATTTACTGTTTGAGAAATTCTTAAACAGTATAATTTCTAAAAATTTTATCGTAGCTGTTTGAGATGATGTATGGAGTTCAATTTATAAATTTTTTGAATTAATTTGAATTATATGTTTGAAAAGATGTTTATTGATTTTTTTTTTAATTTCTAAAAATATAAATTTGAACGCTTAAAGGTTTTCCAATTTTTACCTCTCAGATATATAGAAGATTTACTATGGACAACTCTGATTATGTTTGATTTTATTATAGATTTAAAGAGATGGTAAAAGTTGGTGAAGAGAATGAAACAATTGTTGAACAGAGTGAAAGGCAAAATAAAACAAAAAAAGACAACAAAGAAGGTCGAGAAACCAAAGGGTACCTTTCTGAATTATTATTAAGTAATAATACAATTTATTGTAGATAAACTCGTTAAATATAGCAACACTCATATAAAACATTACATGATAGGTTATTGCATTTAGATTTAAAGAATATGAGTTAATTGTTTATGTTATTTACTTTATGTAGCATCAATCAGCGAAAACTAGAAGTAGATGGTGAAAAAAATTGAAGATGACAATAGAGGTCAATAATAATTTTTTTTATGGTTCTCATATTGACATTTTTTGGTTTAATTCTTTTGTTTGTAAACTGGAAGTATTAGGCAACATAGGCTTCTGATTGATTATTCTTTTCTATATATATAAACATATAAATGCATATTCTTTTTGTGAAGAATGGTAATATAGTGTTATTAAAACAACATGAGATGTATGACAATGTGAGTAAATAATGAGTTGGTTTTGTGTTAGGCTCGTCGAGAGTTAGGAGCTAAATGGAAGCTACTTTCTGCAGAGGAGAAAGAGCCTTTTATAAGGCAAATAGCTGCTCAGAAAAAGCAATATAAAAATGATATGGAAGAATTGAAAAGACAAAAAATGGATAGTGATAAAGCAAAGAAGGTAATATATATAGAAAAAATATGTTATATTAAAAAAATAATATGTAAAAGTTAAGTCTAATATTATTTTAGTGTGTGTATTTAATCAGTACTTTATGTGTAGGGCTTGGTGTTGACACGCTTTAGCCTGTATAACTTAATTAAAGTCTTCCAACAATTAAAGGATAAAAAAAAGGAAGATGTTGTGTCTAGTGTTGGTTTCGATTCTCTACGAAGGATATAACTTTGAGAAAAGAACTGTTTCAATTTTTGGTTAATAACTTTGATGTTTCAACCAACTCTATTAAATTTGATGGCCATAATATTTCTTTCGTATTGGAAGATGTTGAAGTAATACTTGGTTTACAGAACAACGGAGTTAACGTGCTCAGTTTAATGGAAAAAGAGGATGACCTTACTCTTTGTGAGAAGTACAATCTGTCAAGCCATAAGAAGTTAACTTTTGTTAGTCCTGAGGAAAAAATGATGGCATTAAGGCTGATTCTAAAGAGCTAAAATCTAAAGTCCTCTTATATAATGTTGGACGGTTTTTGTGTCCAAAAACTGAAGCTGGTCCAAGTCCAGATTATTATTCATGTTTGACTGAAGATGGTCTCAGTGGGAAGCTTAATTAGGCTAGACACATCTACGAGAAGCTTCTTCTTGGGATGACAAATTTTCATACAAGAAAAAGAAAATCATCGAATTCATACTTGACCGATTGCTTGTTATTGTTGGAGGTCAGTTAAGGATTAGTTGTTTACTATTGATGCAAACTTGATTTAAAGTTTAGCATGTACCAAAATTAGAAGTTTAAGTTGGTTGGTATTGATATTCAATAATTGTAATTATTTTTTGTAGATTAAGTTTTATGATTATTTGTGGAGAGCTCAGACTGTATAAGCTGCAACTTTAACTTTTGTTCCTCGCATTAGTTATTGGGGAAATGATGAGGTTGGAAAGATATGATCTCCTTCAAAGGATTTCAGAAAGGCATTGAAATTGAAGGTGCCATCGGTTATCCAACTTTTGTTACTTTATAATTGGTTATTGCAAGGGTTATATGATTTTCCACATTTGATGGTGTTTGAATTCATTAGCTAATAGGGCATTGATATCAGCGAACATGATATGAAGCGATCGATAAAGGAGAACAAAGAGTTGGAGCATGCTGAGTTAAAGGCAAGAATGTTATGTCAAATTTTATAGACCTAATGGAATGCATTAAGTCTATATACTAGTAAATTGGAACTTTGTTGTAAATTTTTAAGAGATAAGAGACAAGGTGAATCTTATGAAATCAAAAGGAGATAGCTTGGAATCAAAAGTAGATCGTCTTGAATCAAATTTTGGGTACACTAAGTGCAGTGTCCATTACACATCCAAGCTCAGATTGTCCTACCCCACAAAAAAAAAAGATATACATATTTACTTATTTATAAATCAATAATTATTAGATATTTTAAGATATCTATTTAATTTTTGTTGATTAATATCATTACATATTATAGGGTCAATTCCCCAAGAAAATAAAAAATGTTAGGTCAAGATCAACTTCTGCCTTGGGTGCTAGTCAGATAGTGACGCGTGCCAAATCAAAATTGTTGTGATCTTCACATAAATGTTACGCAAGACTGCATATGTCCGACAGCATTTGAAATCTTATCTTGCATGTACATATAATATGCTTATGTTACAGAGCATATATTTTGTTTATCTATTCTTCTAACATTTTCGAATGCTTGGACTTAATATGAATTGATCATCAAATCATCTTTATATGTATTATGTTTATTTTTTTTGGTTTTCCATATTATCATATTTCATTATATTTATTAGAGTACTATGGTTTTAGGATTATTTACTAAAAGTATAAAATGATAATTACTAATTAATAATAATACATGCCATTTGTTGTGTTAAATAAATATTTGAAGGTTCCTATGAAGAGGGCCATTGTCAAAGTCCCGAAGGAAATTGGTGAACATGAATATGCATTATGCGGTTATATCTGGAACAACGATGTTGATAGAAAGTAAGTAATAATGCTGTATTTATGATTTTGTGTATCATACATTTATTGAAATTGATATTATGTGCATAACGAGTTTATATTGTAGTGAAGTTGTTGTCCAGTTTGGTGCAATGTTTGCAACAATTGAGGATTTTGATTGTTACACCCAAAAGAGTGGGTGACTTCAAATGTAAGTGTGGTATATTGTTTTTATGTCCAATGTTAACATTTAGTTTGTAGTATGTAATTAGGTTGAATTAGATTCATGTTTCCTAGATTATTATCCTTGTAGCCTAGACCATGTCGTACGATTGCAAAGCTACGCCAATTTCTACAAAGAGATGGTATTTTCTAGCTGAATTTTGCATAAGTATATATTGATGTCCTAATGTTAGAAGTTAATTTAAATTGCTTTGAAATAAGTGTTACCTTATTTTATTCTTTGCAAACTTATCTCTTGTCAAAAGATTGCACAGCCACAGAGATAATGAAATTCTTTAAGCAACAATTCAATCACTTGGGATCCCTGAGTGATTGTTTAAGGTTACATTGTATTCATTCTTTTATATGGAGATATTGTTTCATTTAGGAGGCACACTGTGGAGAAAATTTTAGTGAAATTAATTATAAATTTATGTAAGGTTAAAATTTGTAACAAATATCATGTTGGCTTTAACAATTGTAGATCCACATGCCAATGAATGATATAAACAAGAATTGGTACTTGTGTGTGATAGATATGTTGGACAAAAAAGCTAAAGTATTGGATAGACTTTCGCGCACTGAAGGCAATAAAAAAAGAATTACAGATGTCACTCATGTGGTAAGCTATAAAGACATAACCAATTTATGTTATATGGTTATGTGAAATTTCTGTTATTTACTTGCTTTGGTTTACAATACAGGTACTACAAAATTCTTCATCTTCACTTAAAACAGATCTCCTCTTATGCAAAATTATTTAAGGATCCTGTTATGACATCATTGGTTGGCAATCCAATGGGCCTATTTGATCAATTAAAATTTGTTGCTCCAAACAATGACCCAGGCTAAAGCAATAGGTATATTTCTTAATCAGTATTTATTATAGTTTTAGTTGACTTTAATAGAGGATTATAGTTTCAATATGTACAGTTATGATTGCGGATTGTATGTTATCGCTTTTATGGAACATCTACATGTTACAAGCTATCCACTTGTGGTAAGCTTATTTTTCTTTGTCAGTTATTTTCATAATCAAAGATCGGAGGTTGATTACCAACTATAATGTAATTGTACGTTCAATGTAGAGTGTTAGGGAATGGGACATATTTTTATATCTTTTTGATATCATAAACCATGAGGATAACATTTTATGGAAAAAGGGTGTGTGACATTGCCATTAAATTTCAAAAAAGTATGCCTCTTACGAAGCAGTCACTAAATTCTATTGCGAAGATCAAGTTTTGATTGTTGCTGTGCTAGGCTTTAGGTTTAGGTTGATTTTGGGTCAAGCTGTATAATTCCAAGTATGGTGGATGTAGACATCTCATATTGTCTGACCCATTTTTGGCACCCTAGGACTCAATTGAAGGATGATAAATCAAAAATTAAAATAAAAATTAGGGGACAACTGCCAGGTGCTGTGTCGCCAAGCACTATTAGGTAACATGGCGCCAAGCAAACCAGGCAAAAAATTTTTTGGGAAGATCCAAAATGGCTATAGGTCATATTGAAAAAAAAATGTAAAATAAGGCATCCAAGGCTATTTTTCATGGTGTCACTAGAGTCATTCAGATGAGTACATGAATCAATTTCCCACTATTTGTGACCAAGTTGAGGAAAATTGAGAAGCCACAAGTACGTGCAAGTTATACTAGTGCACAAGTATCGATACGAGGCTTTACATCACCAAAAACTAGAATTTTCACATGTAATATCAATACAAAAGGGTTTGGTATCGATACTTAAGGTGGGGTATCGATACCTAGCATGTTTGTATTGATACAGACTTTGGCAGTAGCTAAAGTTGTGATTTTTTGGCAAAATGTATTGATACACAAGCACGAGTATTAATACAATCCATGGAGTATCGATATAGGGTTCTAAGTCTCGAGACTGGGAGCACTTTTTTGCTCTTAGTATCGATACACAGCTCATTGTATCGATACTTATGGCTAAAAGTACCTTGTGTAACATGTTTTGTATCAATACACCAAGGCATTTTTGCCCAATTCAAGCCACTTCTCCCGCCTTCGAAATTTCGATTTAAACAAGTTCTTGCACGAAGAAACTATCATAAATCATTGCAAACCTCAATTATGGGCCTATGGTCGGATTTAAACAAATTATTAGAGCCTAAATAGCAAATGACATGGGTCACTTTCATAAAATATATGGTTGTAAAAAGATATGACAGGCATATCTCTAGCTACAAGCTGTCACAGCCTTTCTACTTCCCTGCTCAGTATGGCAGAACCAATAGAAAGAAAATTAGCTGAGCATAATAGTTAGAGATGTCCCCTAGTGCAGGGGAGAAAGATAAAAAATACCATTGCTTTGTCTCTTAAAAGCATTGGCTGAGCATTGAATAAAGAGGGACTTCCAGCCATTCCAAAAAAAAACCCTTTAGTCATTTTTCAGAAAAAAAAGTTCTCTAGTGATTTCAAAAGGCTCCATCCATTCCTAAGAACTCTCGAACAATCGCCAACCCCAAAGCTCTTCTAAAAAACACTATTTCATTGCCTTTCACCCTTAACCATCTTTTATTCCCGTATCTCCCTAAAACCACCACTAAAAAACCTTCAAAATCTCAGCCTTTCACACACTTTCACCCTCAAAACACCCTACCAACAACCATATTACCAGAAAGTTTCTTCTTTCACCCTTTTCTTGCTAAATAATAGCAAAAAAAAAAAGAAATAATTGAGCTTAAAGTCACTGTTTTAAGGAAGGAGGAAAGTTCAAGCATTTGTTGGTATATTTTCTACCTTGTTCCATACATTTTCTATTTTTATCATCCATTTCATTCTAGTGAGCCCTTCATGCTGTCATGACCCTCCTAAGACTCTCATGCACTATTGTTGCCTTGGTTATGGTAGTCTTACGATCTTGATAACCTTTTTGACACTTTGATGTTGTTTGGATGTGTAAACTTGCCATACTTCTTTTTTATCATTACACAACCTCTATTCATGCATTTCTTGCCATGTTCCTTCGATATTCACATATTCATCTGATATGTAAACAGTCACCTTAACATGTCTTATGTATGTTCATACATTTTCCTGTGCTTTAAGGAGTCTCATGAAATAAAAATGCTATTTTGACAACTCCAGCATCTATTCTTTTGTTTAAACATGTTCGTATCATCTACATGCACCTATTTGTCATCTTTTTGCTTTTTTGTCATCCATTTTCATGTCAAAATGTTATCTTTGCATGTTTAATCCATGTTCATCTTTGTATGTGTTGTATTTTATTCATGATATCCATGTCAAAAATGCTTGTTTTTTCCTGAAAACCTAATTTTCAAAAAAATCCCCAAGTTAAGTTCATGCTACCTCCAATAGATGAAGGATAGCATGGATATAATGTTTTCACAAAATTGGTCTTCTATTCTTGGAGATAGATCAATATTTCAGCTTTGGATTCATGGTGAAATAAGTTCATTTTTCAAAACAAAAAAAAAAAGATCCCTTTTTAATTGTTAAAGTATTAAGCCTTGATCTTAAGTCCCATGTTCCCTTTAGTGATATAGTCAACGGGTTGTTTCATCATTCCAAACTACTCTAGGATTATAGAATGAACTTACGAAGCCCATGTTATTTTCCGTCATGAACGTTCAGACGTCCTAAACCTAAGCCTATCCTCGAAAAAGACCTAAAAATATCGAATAACCCCTTGTTTTGCTTTGGCAGCATTGTAGCCTAACATTGCAAAATCATTTTCAAACCACAAAATGTTATCCTTGATTTTCCTAATATTTTTCCTTTAAAGGACATTAAATTACCTTTCTAATGATGTCTTGTCTACCCTTGGATCGTCTTGGATAAGGGAGTTATGATTTTTTGAACCTTTGCTATCTGGAACCTCTAGATTAGCGTTCAAATTCTGTTTGAGCCATTTTGACCCATCGATTGATATTTAGGAAACTTTTAAATATTTTTCTTAAAAAATTCACATAATTCCCTTTTCGGAAAGATATTGTTCACAATCATAACGATTTCGGATAAGCTTGGAATGATTTTTCAATATCCATCATGCCCTTTACTTGTACATGTCACTAGTGTCTAGACAAACCTAACTTCACAAATTAATTTCGCCTAAAAAGTAATTTTCTAGGATTTTGAAATATTTTTACATTAAACTTCATCAAGTTGCCTTTCCAATGGTGCCTCGTTTACCCCCTAAGGCCTTCGGATGCACCGAAAATAAATTGGGGAAAAAAAGATGACATGGTGTTATCCCCAATGTTTAACTTAAAGCTTCGAATTTCCTTTTATTGAAACATTTGAACATCTCAGAATGCACTCGATTGGTTCCCCCATAGCATAAGCCCTTTAGACTTGGATCAAGGCTAAAATGCAAAAAAATAAAAAATAAAAAATGATTTCATACTAGATATCTCTCTCCTTTGTATTAAAATTTTCGATAGTGAAGATGCTCTAAGTCCACTACTTCGAAAGGGATACCCCAACCTCATTCTCAACTCAAAACTTAAAATTTCTTTTTGGATCCAACTTCACGATTCTTAGGCCCTATCTGAAGCTACCGAAAACTTTTATTTTTGGGGATACTCCAACCCCATTACTCTAAGGAGATACTCTAACCCCATTTTAAATCAAAAATTCAAATTTTCTCTTTATTCCCAAATATTTTCCTAACTCTATCTTTAAGGATACTTCAACCCCACCTATCCGAGGGGGTACTCCAACCTCCTTTTACCTAAAAAAAATCCAAAATTTTCTTTCTTCCGGATGCCTCAAACTACTTTGATTAAAATCATCTTTGTCCCTCAAATTACCACCGAATCTAGACCGATCTCTAAAATTGTCATCCTAATTATTCTTCAATAATTGAAGGCAATTATGAGATACATTTCGATCATCCCTCTTTTTCACGTTCTTTTGTTTGTGATTATTTGTTTATGATATTATTATATTTGTCTTTTTCCATCTTACTAGCACATTTTTTTAGTGGTTATCGTGCATTCAAGTTTAAAAATTATTTTTCAATAAAAACTTACAATGTAATATTCTGTGTTGGTATCTCTCCAGTGCCTAATATGAAACATCTAAATTTTCAAAGTCCAATCCAGACATTGTTTTAACAAAAATCCCTATATTCCTCACATCTCCGAAGCGCATAGGTGAGTTAATTTTCTTAAAAAAAAAAACTCAGAGCTAAATTTACAAAACTTCACGTATTAAAGGGAATTAATCTAAATGAAGACTAAATGGAACTGATTTAACTGAAACCAAGGTGAGACATAATTGGTAGGTACAGATTTCGGGCCTCGTGAGGATGCTAATCCTTTTCCGTACGTAACCAACTCCTGAACCTAACCAATGAATCTTTGGACTTTGTAGACCTCAAAATTGATGTTTTAAATTTCATAACTTGAAATATTGTTTTCAATAGGCATCCGATCTTGGCTAGCCTAAAATTATTGGTGGCAACTCTAAGTTTATGGCCACTTCACGGTGGCTACCCTAGACTCGATAGGATGAGTGATTCGCCCAACGGTCTCCCTTTCCTTCACATTATTATGCCTAATCCAAATTACGACAATGGGATAACTCAAAGGCTCGACCACAACCAACCATAATTTATTTTTAAGTTAAGCGCGCCATGCCCTTCGAATCATCCAAAGTTTTAAAAGCAGGTATATGGCGATAGCTTGGTAACTCCACTGGGGACTTTAGAGAGTTAGGCCTATGACTAGCTATTTCTCATTCGATTATTGGTTTTTCTGTCTTCATAATTATTTAGATATAATTCTCTTTTATTTTTACCTACTAATCTCTATTGTTTATGTTTTTGTCTTGTGATTGTTAGGGATTATTCGTTCCCAAACAAATATTGATTTGAATAAATATAGTAGTACGGGAGTGAAAAAAAGGTTTGATTATTTCCCCGACACATACCGTGCACTTGCATTTGCATTAGATTCCCACCAAACACCATGGTATGGTTAGTATCCTAATTATTAAGAGGAAGTGAGCCATCCGCCTTTATGAGTAACCTTCCGCATAGGCATGGCAAGACCTTCTAAGGTGTAAATTACCTATTTCTCTAGTGAGTACCCCTCTGCACTTGCATAGGGAAATACATCACTGGATCAAACTCATTCTACCAAACCCGTGATAGGCCTAGGACTATGGTGCCTCGACTGTCCTTATTGGACCAAGGAATGATTTAGATACTGAAATAGGCATCAACTTAAACCCATAAAGTGAACTCTACGAGCTAAACCATGTCAAAACATACCTAATGCTGCTACAATAACCTAAAGAATAGGATCACTAGGGGAAATATTTCTTACCTTTTCTCCTATATATCATGGTTATATGGTGATGATGGGTGAACATTGTCACCCACGTTTGTCATTTTTATTATTATGATAATTCTTTTTGGATATACCATTATGTTCGACGGTAAATCCTCTTTAATAAGTAGGTAAGGACAATCGAATATCATTACTTGCAATGCCATCTTAAAATAGTTATATCTGACAGAAATAAGCCGTCATGCTGCTTGAACAATGGCTTAGCATGTACTTGACATATATGGTGATGAATGAACGTCACTGTTTAAACGGTCAAGCTTAGTCCTTGCAAGGTATCATGTTACTTTGTGAAAAGGCAATTTCAATGCGGACAGGCCGGTATGCTGCCCGTTTAACACCTCACCATTCATAATCATTATGTCTGCCCTTAGGCATCATACCACTTATTCTCAGGGTAAATTTTGTGATACACTTTTGTTGCCATTCTTTTTTCTTTAACTTTAACCTATTATTTTGTGTTGGTTACTAACTTATCCCCTTTTTGCTTTTCTTTTTCACCATGCATCATTTCATCATAATCACCATCACCATGGGACAATCGGTCAATGGTTCAGTGTTTATCAAGGGGTGTCTGTCACGGAGCAACAGTCCACTTAGGAGCTAAAGCCCTTTGAGGAAGTTCGAGCATGGTCAGAATTCCAACACCGTGAAGATAGAGACGTCTTTAAATCGGGGTATGTCTTAATAGTGCATGAAAATATCAAGATAGGGTACCATCAAAATGATTGGCAAGATCTGAGGATTATATGGCCCATTTGGGACAATACCAAAATGGAATTAATTCACTAAAAGACATAGAGATATTGCTCTTCTTCTCCAAGTTTGTTTGGATGTCGGTTTGTTACGAGCAGCCTTTCAGTTTTAGAATCTAGCATACTAGTGTTTCACTTTCAATAATGAAGATTTGGTCCCCATGGTTGATGGATACATTGCATTACTCAACATTGAGGGAGCAAAGGTCGATAGAATATACTGCACGGCATTGAGCCCTCCAACTTTCCAAAAAATATTAGCTTAAATCCTTGAGGCAACAAAATCTTGGATTGAAAGTCATATCAAAACAAAAGGGGAATAATGAATGCATCTCATGGGCTAATGTGAAAAAAGCAACGGGGAGTACCATTGACATTCAAAAAATCCAAGATATCTATGCTTTAGTGATATATGGTCTGGTTATAGTCCCAAGGACATTAGGCTATGTTAAAGCTACGGTAGTAGATGTTTTTTCTTGTTTGTACTACAACATCAATCCCGCATCAACCATCATTGTTGAAACTATTCGAGCTCTTAATTTTTGTAAGAAAATAGGTACGAGTAACTTTATCGGACATTACCCCTTTATATTTGGCTCGTCAGTCATTTTGGCCCCAAAGAAGTAGGACATCGTACTACTTTTTACCTAATTTTGCCTTATCTCCAAGGTACTTGGGAATGAATGACCTTAAGACAAATCTGAAGAGCAATGAGTCCATAAATTTTGAAACCTTAAAAGGGAGGAGATAACATGGAAGGCCTTTTGGTTTTCCTCACAAATAGTCATATATCAGTGCAGAGATTACAGTTGTGTGTCGTTCATAGGATTATGGGGAAGCACTAGCTATGCACCCCTTTTAGTCCTTCAACAATCCTAGTGCCGTCAATTCATCCCCTTCGTCCAAGACCTAGAGTTGTGGGATTTCAAGTATGGTGAACCTGCTTACAAGTTAAAAGTCCAGCTAGCCTTTCATGCATGGAAACGAACCTACTGCATGGAGAGATATTGGATAGAGAGTAGTATAACCCCGGGATATGATGAATGAAGGATCCGTCACATTAATGATGCCATGCCTTTGTTTGGTATTGGGTCATAACAAATACCAGTTGATGATTTTCCTTCTGTAATTAAATTGCTTAAGGAAGAGTTCGAACAAGAAAAGGCGACCTTTGTCAAGGAGGTTACTAGATTAAAAGAGGAAAATAGTCAATTGAAAATAGACCTTTACCTTTAAAATGGTGAGACGAAAAAATTCTGTCAAGAAGAAAAACCACCTCAAAGAGGATCTCGAGAGTTTGAAGAAAGACTATGTGGTCCTTAACAAAGCAAGCAAGTCCCAAAGACATGGAAAGTCATCGGTCGAGAGGAGGACAGAAATTACTACTCTCGAGAAAGAGCTACATTAATTGAGAGAAGTGGCTAAGGTCAATAAGGAAAAGCTTGTTAGAACCCAGGCTCTTGCATCAATTTACCAAAGGAAGAATGAATGATTAGCTCGAGTCTAGGATTTTAGAGCAAACTAGGCTGCAAATGAAGCTCTGACACTCAGAATTCAAGATCTAGAGCACTTTTTTCAAGCTCGCCAAGACCAAGTCAATGCACTGATGAGAGCTTTCGAACAGTGGGAGTAAGAATGGCTTCAAGTAGTTGATCGCGCATGCCAAAACTATTAAGACCACCATTGCCAGCTCACAGAGTAGATTCAGGTAGCTTAGTTGGAGGCTAAGAACATGATGGGTGTAGCCTGATCCCTAACACGTGATATCTTACCCACTAAAGTCCACAAGCAAGTTTTGTTGCAGTTCTTAGACCATGTACTAAGGCAATGTAACCGGGTTAGGCATTTTCGAATGTAATCAATGTAATTAGGACATTTTGTTGCTTTAATGAAAGACACTACTTGTGGAGCTGCCTCTAATCTAATTGTCCTTTTCGCATTTATATGACTAACCCAATTATTTTATTATCTTATTCATTCATCTTCATGATTGCATATTCACTCTCATTGCATCAAATATATGCATGACATATCACGAAGGCCTAATCTGATAATAATTTAAAGTGAAGGTGCTCTAAAAACACGAAACCTACAGTTCACCATCACTAAAACACTCATAATCATCGAAAAATGATGGAAAATGATCATTAGGCCTGCATTAAAAGACTCGAACTCATGTATAGAGAATCTCAAGAGCAATCACTCTATAAAAATGTGGAACTCCAAGCTTATATTAGTGAACTAACCAAGCTGCTATCCAACGCTTTGAAGGATAAAAGGCGGATAAGCACAGTCGAGGCAGGAAAAGAACCCACCAATCTTGAAAGCAATTTGAATGGTGGTATTGAAGCCACCAATGCTTAAGAAGGGGCATTGCATAGGCAACATCCTCTAGTAGCAAACATCCACTCTCAGGCATTCATTTATATCAATCCTGTAACAACGTCCCATTTAATTCAAGGATTTCAAGATGTAGGCTTTTCACCTTGCAGGACTATAGTCTCAAACCTTGATGAGTAAATGGAGTAAGAGAAAGCAAAGAGGCCCTTAGAAAATGATAAGGATTTGAACAAATATCAGTCACTGGAGAAGCATCTTCAAGTTGTTTAAGGAAGTAACAAATTTGGAATCGTAGACGCCACATCATTAAAGCTGGTTTCAAGTCTCGTTATCCTGCCTAAGTTTAAAGTGCTTGATTTTGAAAAATACAATGGGACTACTAACCCTGCTATCCATCTTCGCATGTATTGTCATAAAATGGTGGGGTATGAAGAGAACGAGAAATTACTAATATATTGCTTCCAAGATAATCTAATTGGGGCAGCTCTCTGATGGCATTCCTTAAATAGTATAAGCATGTGTCTGGTTGGGCTCTAGATCGCCTCTCCCTTATGAACATGGAGAAGAAATCTTTTAAGAGTTTTAGGCAATATGCTCAGAGATGGAAAGAGAAGACAGCCTAAGTTCATCCCCCTCTAACTAAAAAAGAAATGGCAGTCATATTTGTTGCACCTTACAAGTTTCTTACTATGGAAGGCTGGTAGGAAGTGCCACAAAAAACTTTTTTGATATGGTTATATCGGGTGAAATGATTGAAAATGCTGTCAAAAGTGGCAGGATATCCATTAAAAAATCATTTGGATCAGTCAAGAAGACAGTAAGTAAGGGTAAGTAAAAGGAGGTGAAGGTTATTGGCGAAAATCGTGCCTGGTTTAATCAAAGTCTGCATCCAGTATAGCTTATGTACCTTCCGAGCATGTTGAATACGGGTCTTAATCTTTACTCCCCCGTACCACAATCAGTTCATACTGTTAGGTTTGGTCCAGCAATGAGCTTTGCACCAAATCTCATTCAAAATGCGGCCTAGAGTACACAACTTTATAATATGAACAATGCAAGAGCTCCAAACAATCAACAAGCACCACAAGAAAATGAGCACTTTGAACAACTCTCTCACTCTTATAAAGAGATTTACTCTCGCTTATTAGCAGGTAAACTAGTGGCCCCAGTATTCATAAATCCAAGATCATGACCATACCCTAGATAATATGATGAGAATGCTTATTGTGAATAACACGCTGGAGCGCAAAGCCATTCCATTGAGAACTGCACTTCATTTAAAAGAAAAGTGCAGGGTCTACTAGAAAAAAGAGTCATCAAGGTCGAGCAAGGTCCTGGACCCAATGTCAAGCCCAATCCACTCCCTAATCATGCCAAACCAAGAGTGAATGCGATAATCGACGAGAAAGGTTATTGTGTTAAAAGAAGTATTGAAGAAGTCAAAACCTCGATAAGCAAGGTCTAGCAAGCTTTCGCAAAAGCTAGAATAGTAACCGATGATAAAAATCAAAGAAGAAATCCCATTAAAACATCCTGTTACAACTGCAGTCAAGGACACGATTTGCAACATCGCCTATTATTCTTGGAAATGGTCTAAGGGATAATGGACTGTTCCAAGATTGAGTTCTATTAGGAGTGGGATAAACATGTCGATCCATTCATTAATGCCACAGATGAGGAGAGGCTTACCGATGACTGGATCTCAAGTTATCTGTCTCTTATAGGCATGGAAAAGATAACTAAAGAAAATTTTAGGCAGTATGCTTTGAGATAGATAGAGAAAGCTGCCCAGATTCATCCCTTATTAATAGAAAAAGAGATGATTGTTAGATTAATTGGCACATTACAAGTCCATTATTACAAAAAGGTAGTGAAAAGATTTCCAAAGAGCTTTGTGGATATAGTCATACTCTGTAGGATGATCAATGAGGCCATGAAAAATAAATCGGGTAGAAAAAATATCTGTAAAGAAAAAAAGAAAGGAAAAATGAAGGCTAGTCAACAACCAAAATCTGACACTAGACCAATTGATGTCAAACTCATGCTAAGTTAAACCTAAAGAGAATGGCCATTGAAAAAAACTATGAGATTGTAGAAAACATAGAAGAAGTTAGAATGCCACTGAATTTGGTTTGGCAAATCCTAGTGCAAGCTAAGTTACTTAATGCAGTCGAAAAGGCAGAGAAAAGAATTGATGACTTTTGTGATTTCCATACTGTTTACGGCCATACTCTTCAAACATGCAAAGAGTTTCGCATTATGGTTCAAAGGATGATGAATGAGGGTAGCATTGAATTCTATGATGAAAAGCAAACCCCGCATACTAAATCTGCAAATGCAACACCATCTGTCAACACTATAGAAAAAGAAAAGGTCAATCCTCCTTACGAGATTGGAAGGTCATTGATCTTGTACGATAATAGACTGAGAGTCAAAGCTGCCCCTGTTCAGCCCCTACCAAAGATGATCATTCAACTTCCATCTTCTTTCCCTTACAAAGATGATAAGGTGGTTCCTTGGAACTATGAAAACAAAACCTTAATCATCGAAGAATCTAGTCAACAAGCAGCAAGCGTTGACCTTTCCAGGGCAAGTCACTTAACTTGGAGTAGTCGATGTTATGCCCTAGCAACATCAAGAAGTGAAACTCATTAAGAGAATGCTAGTTTCGTTTCTCAAGCACCAAAATCTGTAATCAAAAACTCCGATTCAACAGGTTTCAAGGAGCTAGTGAATGAGAAAGAAGCTATAGAATTCCTCAATTTCGTCAAACACAGTGAATACAACATCTCAATCAGTTAAAGAAGTAACCCGTCGAGATATCTGTGTTATCACTACTGTTGAATTTTGAAGCTCACAAGAATACCCTTCTCAAGGTTTTGAATGAGGCTTATATCCCTTCCGACATTTTTATAGGTAAGTTGGATCATTTAGTGAGCAACATCACTATCGATAATTACATATGTTTCAGCGATGATGAAATCTCACACAGAGGAAGAGGAAACTATAAAGCCCTTCCTATCACCACGTATTGTAAAACTACCATGTTGCCCAAGGTGCTCATTGATAACAAGTCAACTTTAAATGTAATACCCATGTCATGCTTGAATAAGCTCCCTATTGATGCATCTCACATCCAAGATAGTCATACGATTGTGCGAGCATTCGATGTAACTTGTAGGAACATTGTGGGGAACATCACCATTCCACTCCAAATCGGCCTATGTACTTACAAAATGGACTTCCATGTGATGGACATTACTCCATCGTATAATTGCCTGTTGGGAAGGCCTTGGATTCGTTTTACTGGGTAGTACCATCATTTTTGCACCAAAAATTAAAATTCATCATCAAGAATAAAGTTATTAGTATCGGAGGAGAATAAGATATCACTGCTGCTACCTCAACTGATGCCCTATATGTTGAACCTGATGAAGATATCCTAGAATCCTCTTTCTAAGCCTTTGACTTTGTCAACGCAACTTATGTCAAGGAAGGGTTACCAATAGTTTATCCTTACTTATTGAAGATTACTTATATAGGTTTGAGGTTAACTATAGGCAAAAGTGCCCAGGCCAAGAAAAGACCCGGGAAACACCTCCAAAGGATTGCTGAAGCATTAAAATTTGTCAACCATATCAACAAAATTGAGCTAGGATTCAAGCCCAGTGCGTAGCGAAAAAGAAAACAAGCTAAAAAAACCGTGAAAAAATGATGGGCCATTTGTCAGGATGAGACATGAAGGATGAGCCAATGATATTCCTACCACTTCGAGAAATTTTTCGCCTAAGGGGACGTATAAACATTAGCTTGGCTAATGCTATGCTTATATTGAACAAGGTATTTGAGAATTTCTCCATCAATGTGATTGATAAGCCAGAAACGTCAGCTATAAGTCAAAAGACTGGTCTATGCCTTCTAAGATTTGTTTCGAGTGTTTGGATTGAGACTGGGATTCCTGTACTGTTCAAGTCTATTTCAAAGTAATGCTACGAACTAAACCTACATGCTTTCGCCTAAAAGCATTGTAGGATCTTTGTATATGCAACTTTTATTAAATGTTATCAATAAAAATGATTAAGCATTGTGCATTCATTCTTTGTATTCACAATTCTTGTCAACCATAGACCTTTCCTTACATATTTTTCCACCTCTATTGTTCTTTTTTCCATATTTTTCAGGTACCCCGATGAAGGTGACATGAATATTCATACTGAAACTTCGAAAATCGATTTCGAGCAACCAATATATTTTGGTAAGGTTGAATTTGAAAAAAATCCTAAAGAGAACCCCATACCTTCAGACCTACTCAGACTAGTTGAACAAGTAGAAAAATATATATTACCTCATAAAGAACCCACTAAAACCATAAACCTTGGAACAGAGGAAAATAAGAAAAAAAATCAAAATTAGAACCTCCATAAAACTATCAACCCAAGCTGTACTAATAAGTCTTCTCCAAAAATATCAAGATGTGTTTGCCTAGTCCTATTAAGACATGCTTGGGTTACACACTAACATTGTGGTCCATAAACTTCCCCTTAAACTCGAATGTAAGCCTATAGAATAAAAGCTCAAGAGTATGACACCTGAAATGCTTCTGAAGATTGAAGAAGAAGTGAAAAAACAATTTGAAGTAGGATTTCTTGAGGTAGCAAAATATCCTGAATGGGTAGCCAATATAGTCCCAGTTCCTAAGAAGGATGGTAAAGTGCAAATATGTGTGGACTATAGGGATTTGAACTAAGCCAGTCCCAAGGATAATTTTCCCAAGGATACCCTAGTAGACAACACTACCAAAAATGCATTATTTTTCTTCATGCCTGGGTTTTCAGGCTATAACCAAATTAAAATGGTAGTAGAAGACATGGAAAAGGCCACCTTTATAACCATGTGGGAACTTTCTGCTACAAAGTGATGCCCTTTGGGCTGAAAAACGTTGAGGCAATTTACCTAAGGGTGATGGTAACATTGTTCCATGATCTCATGCATAAGGAAATCGAGGTCTATATGGATGATATGATCACCAAATCACCAAAAGAGAGTGAACACGTGGCCAATTTTTGAAAACTCTTCAAATGGCTTCATAAATACCAGCTTAAGCTAAATCCTGCCAAATGCACATTCGGTGCCACATCAAGTAAACTAATAGGTTTCATTGTGAGCGAGAAAGGAATAAAGGTGGATCCTGACAAGGTTAAGGCCATTCAAAATCTGCCACCACCTCAAACTCAAAAGGAAGTGAGAAGTTTCTTACGAAACTGAACTATATAGCTCGATTCATATCTCATTTGACTGATAAATACGATCCGATCTTTCAACTACTTCAAAAACGATATCCTAGAGAATGGAATCAAGAATGCCAAGAAGCTTTTGATAAGGTCAAACATTACCTTTTAAACCCTCTAGTACTTGTGCCATCAGTGCCAGGCTGGCCATTAATCTTGTATTTATCAATTCTAGACAAGTCGCTGGGCTGTGTATTAGGACAACATGATGAATCATGAAAGAAGGAACTGACTATCTATTACCTAAGTAAGAAGTATACAGAATATGAAAATAATTATTCATTCATAGAAAAGCTATGTTGTGCTTTAGCTTTGATAGCCCGAAGGTTAAGACAATACACACTGTACCACACTACATGACTAATCACCAAGTTTGATACCATCAAGTATTTGTGCGAAGCTCCTACCTTGTCCAGGAGGTTAGCAGTTGGTAAGTCATGCTTTCTGAATACGATATCGTGTATGTGAACCAGAAAGCCATCAAAGGCAGTGCAATAGTAAACTTTTTGATAAGTCAAGCAATAGTTGACATCAGCCTCTAGACTGAGTTTTCTGATGAAGACTTGATGTGCATGTCTGAGGCAAAGAACACTGTTGAATGTAGGTCACCGTGGAAAATGTACTTTGATGGAGCTTCAAATGCATTGGGGCATGGAATTAGGGCAATTTTCATCTCACCTGAGGGAAACCACTACCCTTTCACTGCAAGGTTGAATTCCAATTGCACCAAAAATATAGCTGAATATGAGGCCTGTATCATGGGACCCCAAGTAGCCACTGAAAGAAGTATTCGAACACTACAAGTATTTGGAGATTCAGCCATTGTCATTTACCTACTAAATAGAGAATGGCAAATGCATGATGCTGAATTGATCAACTATGGTAATCTGATCTCAAAACTTAGAAAAGAGTTTGATGATATTGGCTTTTAGTATCTACCTTGAGAAGAGAACCAAATTGCTAATGCCTTGGCCACCTTGTCGTCCATGTTCAAAGTCAATTAGGAATAGGATGTTGCTTCTATTCAAATGAGTATCTACACAGCCCTAACACATTATCAGAATGTTAAAGAAGAGAAGGATGACTTGCCATGGTATCATGACATCCTTCAGTAAGGATCAACAATACCCAAAAGATGCCACTAAGATTAACAAAAAAACCCTCCGACGGTTAGCCATGAACTTTATTTTGGATGGTGAGATTTTGTATAAGAAAGGCTAGGATCAGGTGCTACTTCGATGCATGGATGCCTCTGAAGCCAAAAGAATACTTGAAGAAGTTCACAAAAGAATTTACGGAACGTATGCTAATGGACACTGAATAGCCAAACAAGTCATGCTATCAGGTTACTATTAGTTGAGTCTTGAAAATAACTACATTGGCTATGCCAGAAAGTTCCACAAATGCCAAATATATGTTGACAAAATCCATGTCCCACAAATACCTTTACATGTTGCGATAACTCTATGGCCTTTTTCTATATGAGGCATAGACATGATCGGGCCGATTACCCCTAAGGCTTCCAATAGGCATCGCTTCATTTTGGCTACAATCGATTATTTGACCAAGAGGGCAGAGACAACTTCTTATGCCAATGTCACTAGATCTGTCATATGCAAATTTGTAAAATGGGACATCATTTATAGATATGATTTTTCAAAACATATTATTACTAATAATGCTCATAACCTAAAAAACAAAATGATGCAAGCAGTATGCTTTTAGTTTAAGATTCAACATCGAAATTCTATACCATACTGTCTGAAAATGAATAAGGCAGTTGAACTAGCCAACAAGAATATCAAGAAGATAGTTGAAAAGTTGGTAGAAACGTACAAAGATTGGCATGAAAAGTTGCCTTTTGCTTTACTTGCTTATCGCATGACCATATGAACTTTTATAGGTGCTACCCCGTTTTGCTTGGTCTACATCACGGAGGTTATCCTACCTATCGAGGTTAAATCATCACTTAGAGTTTTAATGGAATCGTATCTTGAAGAGGCCAAATGGGTTAAAAACTGATATAAATAGCTCAATCTCATTGAAGAGAAAAGAATCAAAGCAATCTGTCATAGGCAGATGTATCAAAAGTGCATGATTAAAGCCCATGACAAAAAGGTCCATCCTCATTAGTTTCTAAAATATGACTTGGTTTTTAAACAAATTCTCCTAATTCGTAAAGATGCTCAAGTAAAATAGACCCTAAACTGGAAAAGATCGTATGTGGTAAAACGTGTATTTTTCGGATGAGCCCTAATCTCAATCGAGATAGATGGTAATGACCTACCCAACTCTGTGAACTCTGATTCTGTTAAGAAATACTATGCCTAAAAAGATTTTACGATGAAAACCCAAAAGGGCATTCTATTAGTCCTTTGCCTACCACTTACCAAAAACAAAAACAAGAAAAAAGAAAGAAGAAAGAAAAAAAACCAGCATAAGTTAAAAACTTGAGAGGGCAACTTAAGCGACCAGACCCTTTTACCCTATATTTACAACTATGATTAAGACACCAAGTCATAACCTAACCCACTTATTCTATGCTGACCAACCCCTACTAAATTTTATCCGCACCTGCAGTCAAAAAATGGAAACTATCGAACTTTGAGGCCTCCATCACACCATGAGGCAATCTAAAGAATCTTCTTATGAGTTGGTCAGCACCAAAAGGATTAATTGCTTGAGAGAAATCTCTAAAAGCACTTAGTGGAGAATTTATGTTACAAGCATCAAAAGCCAACCAACCAAGAAGAATTCTCTTGTCTCTTTTGTATTTCAAAATCTTTCATAACCTTATAAGTTTGTCACATGTTGTTCCCTCTTTCTTTGAATGAAAATACAAAAACTTGATTTCTTGCAAAATCTTTTCGTAACCTTGTATTCCATGATGCATCATGTTTGTCACTTAATTAATAATCCTTGATAAACAAAAAAGAGTGATAACGGGATTTCTTAGCATTACTTGGAAAGATTGAACTTTGCAGGAGCTTTGTTTCATGTCTAAAGACTAAGGATGAGCTCTTAAGGCCATAACTGGTTTTGCCATGGGACTTGACATCTTAAAAAATATGCTTAAAACCTCCTCCCAGTAAATGATTATGGGGTTCTCATACCTTCGAAGAAGGGACAACCTTAACATTCAAAGCCTCTAGAAATCTAGAGCAAGATTGATAAACCTTGGGCAAAAGGCTACCCTATCAAAGCCAAAAAAGGCCAAAAATAACCATTAGATTAGGCTTTTAAAGTCATTACCCTTGCATCATTTAGACAAGCACTTGCATACATGTGCATTATGCAACATTTAACATCCTATAGGTGCCATCTCCTATATACAAAAGTTAAATTTATAAGGAACCTAAGGAACAACTTTTTTTATTTTAAAAAATCTAGAAAGACTGCAATCCTCAAAGAACAAGATGCCTTTCCTACCTACCATAAAGCCTATATAAGCTGGTGGCAACTACCTACCTCAGTCCTTAAAGAGAAGGATGCTTACTTACTTTAAAGCCCATACAAGTTGGTGGCAACTATCTACCTCAGTCCTTAAAGAGTGGAACACCTAATTACCACAAAGCCCACACAAGTTGGTGGCACCTACCTACCTCAGTCCTCAAAGAGCAGGACGTTTACTTACCTTAAGCCCATACAAGTTGGTAGTAACTACTTTCCTTAGTCCTAAAAGAGTAGGAGCTTACGTACCTTAAAGCCCACACAAGTTGGTGGCATCTACCTACCTTCATCCTCAAAAAGCAAGATGCTTATTTACTTTAAAGTCTGTACAAGCTGGTGGCATATATTTACCTTAGTCAACAAAGACCTGGACATCTTTTTTTACCTACCTCGAAGCCCACACAAGCTGATGGCACTTGTCTGGGGTTAAGCCCAAGAAATAACCTAGTAGGGAGGCATACGAAAGCATCATCGCACTTAAACAAAATAGTGTCTATTTGACTTTGCCTTGCTTCTAATACTTAGCAATGGCCAAACAGAGGTAGCTATAGACATCTCATTTTGTCTGAGCCATTTTTGGCACCCTAGGACTCAATTGAAGGATAATAAATCAAAAATTAAAATAAAAATTAAGGGACAACTATCGGGTGTCGTGTCATTAGGCATTATTAAGCGACATGGTGCCATGCAAAAATTTTTTTGAGAAGGTCTAAAATGCCTATAGGTCATATTGAAGAAAAATGTAAAATGAGGATCAAAGGCTATTTTTCATGGTGTTACTAGAGTCATTCATATGAGTACACGAATCAATTTCCTACTATTTATGACTAAGTTGAGGAAAATCGAGAAGCCATAGGTACGTGCAAGTTATATTGGTGCACAAGTATTGATACGAGGCTTTACATCATCAAAAACTTGAATTTTCACATATAGTATCAATACAAGAGGGTTTGGTATCGATATTTAAGTTGAGGTATTGATACCTAGCATGTTTGTATCGATACAGACCTTGGTAGTAACTAAAGTTATGATTTTTGGCAAAATGTATTGATATGCAAGCATGAGTATCGATACAAAGTCCATAAAGTATCGATATAGGGTTCTAAATCTCGAGACTAGAAACTCTTTTTTTGCTCTTAGTATTAATACATAGCTCATTGTATAGATACTTATGGCTACAAGTACCTTGTGTATTGATACAACATGTTTTGTATTGATACGCCAAGGCATTTTTGCCTAGTTTGAGCCACTTCTTTAGCCTCCAAAATTTTGATTTAAATTTGCACCAAGAAACTATCATAAATCATTGCAAACCTCAATAATAGGCCTATAATCGGATTTAAATAAATTATTAGAGCTCAAATAACTAATGATAAGGGTTACTTTCATAAAATATATGGTTGTAAGAAGGCACGCCAAGCATATCTCCAGTTGCATGCTATCACAGCCTTTCTGCTTCTTTGCTCAGCATGGCAGAACCAATAGAAGAAAATTAGCTAAGCATAATAGCTAGAGATATCCCCTATTGCAGGAGAGAAAGATAAAAAATGCCCTTGCTTTGTCCCCTAAAAGCATTGGTTGAGCGTTGAATAAAGAAGGACTTCCAGCCATTCCTAAGAAAAAACCCTCAGCCATTTTTCAAAAAACAATAGCTCTCCATCAATCTCAAGAGGCTCCATCCATTCCTAAGAACTCTTGAATGATCTCTAGCCCTAAAACTCTCCCAAAAAACATTGTTTCATTGCCTTTCACCCTTGACCATTTTCCATTCCCATAGCTCCCTAAAACCACAATTAGAAAACCTTCAAAATCTTAACCTTTCACACACTTTCACCTTAAAACACCCCACCAGCAACCATATTACCAGAAAACTTTTTCTTTCACCCATTTTCTTGCTAAATAATAGCAAAAAGAGGGAAGGAACTGAGCTTAAAGTCACTACTTTAAGAAATAAACAAAGTTCAAACATTTGTTGGTATATTTTCTACTTTGTTTCATACATTTTTTATTTTTATCATCCACTTCATTTTAGTGAGCCCTTCATGTTGTCATGACCCGCTTAAGACTCCCATGCATTATTGTTGCCTTGGTTGTGGTAGTCTTAGGATCTTGATGACCCTCTTGACACCTTGATGTTGTTTGGATGTGTAAACTTGCCATACTTCATATTTATCATTACATAGCCTCTGCTCATGCATTTCTTGCCATGTTCCTTCCATATTCACATATTCATCTCATATTTAAATGGTCACCTTAACATGTTGTAGACACCTCATTTTGTCCGGACCAGTTTTTGGTATTTTAGGAGTTAGGTAAAAGGGGTGTCAAAATCAAAAAAATATAAATAAAGCTGGAGGAGTGACAAAGTTTTTTTGGGGAAGGTCTAAAATGCCTATGGACCGTCTTAAAGAAAAATACAAAAAAAAGGCATCAAAGATTATTTTCAAGGTGTCATTGGAGTCGTTCAGGTGAGTACACGAGCTAATTTTCATCTTTTTATGACCAAGATAAGACAACTTGAGGAACCTAAACTTGAGGAACCTAAGGTATGTGTAGGTCATATGGGTGCTTAAACACTGTCACGAGGCTTTCATGTTACCAAAATTTTGAATTTTCGTGTGTAGTATCGATACATGAGGGTTTGGTATTGATACCTAAGGTGTGGTATTGATACCTAGCATGATTGTATCGATACAAGTCTTGGCAGTAGCTAAAGTTGTGATTTTTGGCGAAATATATCGATACACAAGCATGAGTATCAATACAAGTCCATGGAGTATCGATACAAGGCTCTAAAGTCTCGAGACTGGGAAACAATTTTTGTTCTTAGTATCGATACACATCTCCTTGTATCGATAGGAAAAAAATTACCTTTTGTATCAATACAACATGCTTTGTATCAATAAAGTAAGGCATTTTGCCTTGCTCGAACCATTTTTCAACTTTCGAAAATCTGATTCAAACATGTTTTTAGCACCAACAAACCATCATAAAGCATTACAAACCTTGACTTTGGGCCAATGACTGAATTTAAACAAGTTTAGGGCCCAAGCAACCAATGCCAAAGGTCACTTTCACAAGAGATATGGTGGTAAAGAGGGTGGCAGGCATATCAGCAGTTGGGAGGCTATTGCAGCTTTTTTTATTTCTTTCTCAGCATGGTAGAACCAATAGCAATGGGGAGGCAAACTGAGCATGTTACCTATATGTCTCCTTAGGCAGAGAAGAAAACCCAACAATGCCCTTGGTTTTTCTCCTAAAGCCATTGATTGAGCATGAAGATAAAGAGAGAACCAACTACCTTAGAAAAAAGAGGCTCCCAGCTATAAAAAAAACTCTCCAGCAATCGTAGAAAACTCTTCATCTATCCTCACAAATCCTTCAGCCATTTTCAGTCCTAAAAACATTGTTTCATTGACTTCCATACTCCATTCCCGTAGCTACCCCAAACCACCACTAGAAAACCTTCAAGAACCTAACTTTCCATACATTTTGATCTTTAAAAAGCCTTCTTATCAACCATACCACCAAAAAGATACCTCTTTTCATCCTTTTCTTGCTAAATAATAGTCAAGGAGAAGGAAAAAATTAAGCCTACAGCCATAACTTTGAGACAAAGGGAAGTTCAAGTTTTTTGGTATATCCCCTCTACCTTGATCTTTGTAGTTTTTGTTTTGTCATTAACATCATCT